>BMAC01000191.1:174566-234221 GCA_014905375.1 Phtheirospermum japonicum
AATACTTTTGTTGATTAGATATATTATTATCCATTATGTTTTGCTTCTGCGGCTTACTGTTTACAATTATAATGGGGGCCCGTGCTATCGATGCCTATTTCCAACTCCACCACCTACAACAGCATGTCAGAGATGCTCTAACAGTGGAGTTCTTGGAGTAGGTATATAGAGCATGTATCACTTTTACTGATGGTTTAATAATCATTTCAAAAATATAAATTATATATGTGGTGAATAAACGTCTCTTGCCCAACTTCCAATTTTGGCTAAAATAAGGTGTATTGTGGTTTATGTTACAAAAGCAATGTTGTTCAATTTTAATAGGCTGTTAACCTCTTGCATGCTAGAGGAGCCACAACTGAAAAATATGAAATTTGTTCAAAGGCTAATTAGGGTAGTTTTGAGCAGATTGAAGTTGGCTCCATTTCGTCTTTGTGTTTTCATTTATGCATTTGAACTACAGTTCCCGGCATTATTGGGTGTCTCCAAGCCCTAGAAGCTATTAAAGTTGCAGCTGAAGTTGGGGAACCACTCTCAGGAAGAATGCTTCTGTTGGATGCACTTTCTGCTAGATTACGTGTTGTAAGATTATTATGTCTTATTCCTGTTTTATTGGTTCATGTGATATCGTTATGCACTATAAACCACCAAAGCATTTTGATAAGAAACAGGTTAGTTGTCTCTTCAGAATATATCATACAATATAGAAACTTGATTTTTAATTTTTCACTGATTAAGAATGATGTATTGTTTACTTACATTTGAAAATAAGCATGGTGATACAGAGTGATGAGGAGCGCATATGTATTACAAACAATGGTTTAATTCTTTTTTGATTTATACACCAGTAAATATCTTTGATTGTCCTGAATTTGTTTCACATTTTGTAGGTCAAAATCAGAGGGAGGTCATTACAGTGTGAAGCCTGTAGAGAATTGCAATGTTGACGGAACAGAAATTTCGTGATTTTGACTATGAAGAATTCACACAATCTCCGCTATCCACGGTGCCCATCCTCTTCGTTAATTCTCTTGTTCAGTTTGTAGATTACATATGCAGCAAAGTATATTTTTTGAATTAGAAACTGGATTCACTAGAGATACTCCCACCCTGCTATATGTTTGAGTTTTAGCTATCAACGGATATCATCTTGCCCTCTATGTGGACCTAGAAAGGGCGATCAATTCTTATGAGAAAGTTGCACTTATAGTCCCACAGAATCGAGGTCGTTGCAGAAGCAGTCCCATAAATGCAATTTTGGTCCTATTTTTAAAGCATTAAAGGCCCCATAAGAACTCTATTATGCAATTATAGTCCCAGTCTGTTAAAAAACTAATTGAGCCGTCAGAGCATGTGAACATGCTATGTCTTATGGCTGATAGCCTCATAGACGTCAAACCCATTTTTTTCCCAATTAAAAAAAAAAAACCTGGTTCCTATCTTTCATAATTTCTGAAAACTGATTCACTGATTTAAATGCTCTAGAACACACTCTTAGTGCGAACATTAATTGAAAAAAAAAAAAAAAAAGAGTTTCCAGGTGGAACCATGACTGGGGCCTGCTCATGTAGTGCAATTTCGAATCCCAGAAGATATCTTAACATGTCTTATTGATTGTTTTGTTCTACTTTTCTGGATGGTTTTTGTAGGTTCAACTGGGGCTAAGAATAATGAGCAATTTTCATGCCCAAAATATTCATATGAAGAGTCTAGCTCTGTTGATAGATACTCCATGTTTGTGAAATTCTGCAAATCTGGATTGGATCGGCTTGGTATCCATGATTTCCAGGATATTGACTTCTAGAAGTACGATTCGGTCTACGTTTTCACTTTTGAAAACATGAGGAATCTCAAGTTCAAGGAGTTCCTAGACCGGCTCAAGTCCTCAAGCAGGTTGGAGATATAATCATACCTTTTAGATTAGAATTATTGAGCTTACCGAGTGTTTATTATTTATTTATTTTTAGTGTTAATTACAAGTTTCATAAACCATGTATTATAGAGGACCAACAACTTAGATGATGTAAAATCAATAATTATTTATTTAATAAATATTACGATTTCAATGAGGATTTGGTGTTATTGTATTTTATTTTTTATGTTTTACATTTGATGAAAGCGTATTTTCAACAATTCAGAATGTTCTAAAAATGCAAAATTTTACTGTTCTGGAAAGTATTTTCCAGATCGGTTTTTCAAAAATACGTTCTGGTAAGTTATACTTTTCCAGAACGGTATTTCAAAATAACGATCTGGTAAGTCATACTTTCAAGAAGGGTATTTTCAAATACCCTTCAGGAAGTATAACTTACCAGAACGGTATTTTGAAAAACCGTTCTGGTATATCACACCTTCTACAATGGTATTTGGAAATACCGTTCTGGTAAATCATACTTTCCAGAACGGTATTTGGAAATACCGTTCTGGTAAATCATACTTTCCAGAACGGTATTTGGAAATACCGTTCTGGTAAATCATACTTTCCAGAACGGTATTTGAAAATACTGTTCTTGAAAGTCATACCTTCCAGAACGGTATTTGAAAATACCTTTCTGGTAAGTTACACTTTCTAGAAAGTATTTTTTAAAAACCGTTCTGAAAAGTGGCGGATCAACATGGAATGGTACCAGTCTAGATCAAAAATTGTCTTTTCTAGAACGCCTTTTTTTTACCCTTCTAGAAAGTCTGCCAATCCAGAAGGGTAAAAAAAGGCGTTCTGGAAAGTCTGCCAATCCAGAAGGGTAAAAAAAGGCGTTCTGGAAAGTCTGCCAATCCAGAACTATGTCACTACAGAAGGTACAGAAAGGCGTTCTGGATAGGCAGAATTACCCTTATGGATATGCAGTTTCTGCACTAGTGTGGACATATGCTTTTTTATTACGTTTAGTATATACTTATATATTTCTTTTATTGTATAGAAATAAGACTACAAGATGGCCATTCGAAAGTATCGTAAGGCCCTCAAATATCAGGACTTATGATGTGAATTGGAAGACATAGAATCATGTATACCTCCTTTATTCTACAGAATGCGAATATTATGAATTTATTATGAATTTTTAATATTGTATATGGATTATGAATCAAATAGTTGGAATGGGGATTTTAGAACATCGTTTTCATTATTAATTAAAAAAATGTAAAAATGAATCAAACCTTAAGGTGTAGTTTTGTAATTCTAGAACTTCAGTTGGTTTTGAACTATGTTAAAATGTTTTGGGTTAGTTTGTCCATTTCAGAAATATTTTGATAACTAATATACGGTTATACTTTTATTGTGTTTTTAGATTTTGTAAACTAAATGGTTCTAACTTTTAACTGTGATTTATCCATTTTTTATGAAAATTAAATTGCGATGAGTTTCTGCAATCTTTTTGTCAAATTTGTGTATTTATGGAGTGTTTTTATTTTTGGAAATTAATTCGTTAGGTCATTTCTGCCAATTAACTTTGCAAACTAATTCTTTTCTTCCTTTTAATTTTTGTAAATTGTGTCTCTTGCTTATTACCTGGATAGTATGTAGTTGTTTTCTTAAGGAATCAGTAAAGAATGCTTGAATTAGAAAATTGTTGTATGCATGACTCTGTTTGGTGCTAATGTTTTTAATATGACGGAGTTCTGCTTTTGTAAATATTTTCCCTAAATCTTAAATTGTCCTAAGTTATCAATACATGCTTTTGTTTATTAATACTAAAAAAATTATATATATTTTCGATATTGCTTTCACTTTCAAACCATTTTTATCAGCCAATGGATTCCAACAATCAACCTTAACATTCGATTAAAAAAATCTTTTATGTCGACTAAAATCAACACTCAGAATTGGTTTTCCTGTACAATCTTTGTAATATATTCAGTATTTTGTAGTACTTATAAATTATTTTCTACAAACTTTTGGTATTTTTTTATTAGACTTGCTATACCTATTTTTTAGCACTCCCATTTTCTGTAATAAAACTCCAAAGATGATTAACAAATGACTAAAAAGTAATAAGTTTGTTGGAGAGTATGTGATTTGGCATGTTTTTTGGCAGCAAATTTAATACATCTTTCTAAAAAATATTTGTTAAAAACATCGACTAGATCTGTTTGAAATATAGTTTTCCAACCAATTCCATTATGATCTTGGAATTGAATTTATGTGATGTTCAATTTCAAATTTTGGTCTATTATCTAAGATTAACCAAGATGCAAGATGAAATCTAAATTAAGTTGGGTATCTCAAGGCAGAAGAATTCGGAACGGATCAAGAAGAATCTAATAGGACATAAGTTAATCCAGGACCCCAAGGTAGATTAAAAATCTTTTGTGCATATTTGTTTTTTCTTTTCGAAATTTGTCAAAGTCATGCATCTTTCCTTTTTACATCTTTAATCGTGGCTAAGATCCTCATATGTGATTTATGTTTCGATCCTGTTTCTATTTATGTTTGTATAATTGTTTAATTCTGAAATCGACAGAAATTTTGTTCGAAAATTATAATATATTTTTGTCAGATCTTAATTATTTTGAAACATATTTCTTCAAATTGCATAGATTATTCAGACCCCACTACTTTAGACAAAAATAACACTATCTCTTTTTAGATGTGATTGTGCCTTTTATTTCTAATTTGTTGTTTACTTTTGTCATTTTCGAAAAGTGTAACATTTGATTTGTCATAAACGAAACTTTCAAAATAAGGGCATGAGTTTTCAATAAACTACAATCACAAAATAAATTGAGCGGAAGCGTGAATAAAATTTAAACATTTATTTAAAATAAGAGATTCACTTATTGAATCAAAATAGTAGCAACTTAACTGTTCATGAACTCTTAAATGAAAAACACAAGTCTCAAACTTTATTTTAAACATGACATAAAATTTAAAATACCAATTCATAGAAATAACATAGAAAATAGCATCTTCGCATCCACCGCCTCGTACCACATCCAACTCCTTAACCTGAAAAGTTTGATAATAATGGGTGTGAGCTTTCAACTCGCTCAGTGGGGATTTGTTTGTCAACATTAAACACAAGTCATACAAACCATAAATGAATAGCTACAACACACTGTCAGTCGTTCATAGATGTTGGTCAACCATGGATTTAGCTCAAAAGCTACTATTGTTTTAGCCCGAAAGCTACTGTTGTTTTAGCTCGAAAGCTACTATGGAATGTTGCATTGAGACATAAATAATTCACATAATCGCATATAACATAGACAAACATAGAAATATTCGTATATGTTAACAAGAAATCATATAAATCATAAATGAATGGCTACAACACACTATCATGGTTTTAGCTCGAAAGCTACTATGGAATGTTGCATTGAGACATAGATAATTCATATAATTGCATTTAACATAGACAAACATAGTTTTGAAAATAGTTTAGAATCACCCACTGGAATGTAGTTTCGTAAAGATGCGAACGTAGATGCTCGTGCTTGAAATCCTAAGTTTGAGGACCCTCGTTTCCTACAATGGAAATAGTAATTTAACTTAGTACTTGGTTTTAAAAAGTATATATATATATATTGAATAAATTAAAAGGTAATAAAACCATAGCCATGAATCGAATGTCCGATTAGGGAAAACAAAGGCCAATAGTGTTGTCTTAGTCGGGTTCTTGGAATTGGAGGGATAAAATTGAAGTTTGGGGCAATTTGGAGGCTCAATTGAACATTGTTATAACTTCTGGGATCAAATTGAAAAGGGGCTAAAGGTTTGGGGGTTCAATTGAAGTGGTTTAGAAAGCTGGGGGACTAAATTGCAATTTCTGAAAAAAAATTGGATTAAAAGGGTTTCAACCCTAATCCTTCAGCCCGTCCGTCCTTTTTCTTCTTCCTTCTTTCTTTCTCTCGGCCGAAAATCCCAAAACCAAATCGGCCAAGGCGCAGCAGCCGGCAAAAATGGACGGCGAGGTGTGCAGCAACCGGCGAGGCGGCGCTCAGGCGTCGCTCGCCCTCTCTCTCTCTCTCTGGGCCCGGGCGAAAAAGGGTGGCAGTGGTTGACTATCTGGTTCAGCGTGGAGGGGCTCCGGTGGTCTGTCGGCTGGGCTCTGCGGCGGGGACGATGGCTTCAATCGACAGGCGAATGGCGGCGGCTCCAAGGCCGTGGCTGAGGCGATGGCGAATCGACGCAGCAACAAGAAACCCTGGCAACGACGTGCGGCGGCGACGGGGTGACTCGGGTTTGCCGGCTTGGTTTGACGTGGGTTCGGTTTGGTGGTGTTGGGGGTTTTCCGGCGATGCTTGTGGTGGCAAAAACCAGTCGGCGTGTCGGGCTGTTGGGTGGTGTTGGCGAAAGGTGGCTGTGGAGGTGGTGGTAGCAGTCGAGGCAGGCTCGGGCCGTGGGTTGGTTGAAGCTTCGGACGGTGGTGATAGCGTGGGCCTGGACTTCGGTCTGTGTTGGGGACTGTGGTTTTGGCCGGAAAATGGGTTGTGGTGGTGACGGGTGGTTGGGCTGGTGCTCGCTGATGGTGTGGTTTCGGACGGTTTGCCGTGGTGGTGTGGTTTCGGACTGTTGCCGTGGTGGTCGGACGGTTTGCTGTGGTGGTGTGAAGCCACGGTCGGCAGCGGCTGGTGGGTTAGCTTCGCCGGCGGCTGAAAGTTGGTTGTTGGGTCCCGGGTTTGAGAAAGGCAGCGGCTTTTAGCCTGACTCGATCGATGTTGTGGTTGTCGGGCTTGGAAACGTTTGGGGAAAAACATGGTTGCGATGAAAAATTCGTTTGAGATTTTTGGGTTGGATTTTGAAGTTTGACGTGGATGGGAGGGGTTAGTTTCTTTGAAAATTTAGAAAAACAAATACGAATTGGCCATTACCTTTGCTCGCGACCGTCTTGTAGTATGGTGAAGAAAAGTTGAAAAAAAAATTATGTGATTGTTGGAGATGATAAACGGCTGAAGGGGAAAAAATAGATTTTGCTTATAAAACAAACATAGTTTTTAATTTTGGAAAGTTAGGGCTTAGGTTGTAGTCTTGGTGAAACTGGGCTAAGTCGTTGGGCTCGTTTTTAAAATCCGTAAAGAGTCGACCCAAAGACTCTTAAGTTTTAAATCAAATAATCTTCGCAAATGATCCAATAGTATTTTAAGTTATTAAGTAAATTATAATAATTTTAGAAATTAAAGTTATTTTATACAATTAAAATCTATTAATTTAGTTATTATGATATCTTAAAATAATTTAAGATAATTTATAAAGAGTTCAACTACAATATAATAGTCTTTTTAAATTTAGGTATATAATAGAATTTACAATCGTTTTATAAATCTTATTAAATAGAATTTCTTAAATCAATTAAAATTAGAAGTAGAAAATATTCAATTGAATTTGAATAGTAGGCTTAGTGTATATGAAACAATAGAATATGATAAAAATATATATATATATATATGTATATATATATATATATAATTTATTTGGTAAATAAATTGTTAAATTCGATTAAATAGAATTCTATGGGTTTGAATTTGAGCTTTGGTAAAAATAAAAAAATTAAAAGTAATAATGTTTAAATTTGATTTTGGTAAAAATAAAATAAAATGAAAATAATGTAGTTGGATTTGAATAAAAGGCTTATTGGACTTGAAACAATAGAATTTAAATAAAAAAAAATATTGGGCTTAAAATTATAATGAAATAAAAACTTGGGCGTTACAACTTTTTATATTAATGTCTGAAGCGAACGATTATGATCTCATGAAGCTACTCGACAAGCCCAGGTTAAAGTTAGAGAGGCAGAGATCGTTTCACGAGAGGTCACTCAGCGAGTTATCAATCGGTTTGAATAGAGGTTTGGACTATTATGAGAGCACGTATTCGCCTGGACGGTCTACTTTGGACACCCCGACATCGTCGGCCAAGAATTCATTCGAGCCGCATCTGATGGTTGCAGACGCTTGGGAGGCGTATCGGAGGTCATTGGTGCACTTTCGGGAGCAGCCTGTTGGGACAATTGCTGCGTATGATCATTCTTCGGAGGACGTTTTGAATTACGATCAGGTATATTAATATGAGGTTATTAGTTTTTTTTTTCGTCATTTAGATCTGTGTACTATGAATTACAAATAGCTCCTTAAGGTATGACAAACACCCTTTTAAGATTTGCATTTCCTTAACATATATCAGTTGGTGTTGGTGTTGGTGTAATTTGTAGATAGAAACTGATATGAGTGAGGTACATGTAATTTTGGAAGATAATTGTCCCTTTTATTAATTTTCCCTTTTAAGGTGAAAATCCATTTCTATCAAAGATAGTTAAATTAAAAACCTTTCAGAATTACAAATAAGTTTTGCACTTTCTTAAAATATATCTCCTACCGGTGCAATTTGTAAATAGAAACTGATACGAATGAGATTTTTATAATTTTGAATGATAATTTGGCTTATTGTAATTACACTAAACCTTGAGGGTATTTTTTTCTAACTAAGGTGAAAATCATTTTTATCCGAGATAGTTAAAATGGATTTTGATGTGTTTGCGATGTCTGCGATCTGTATGCATTTTGAAATGACTATTTTGTATGCGGTTATCTGTATGCAATTTTGTTTGCGATTCTTTCTATTTTCCTGTTCCAAAATTTTTGAAATATGTTCTTGCGACTTGAAAAATTGTTATGTTTCGTATATATTTGTTTTTAATCACCAACGTATGTATGCGAATATCCCAAATTTTATTTTATCATATTGGATCTATTATTTTGAAAAGCATAAAATGAAGCTGAACTATTTTCCAGATCTGTTAATGTTTCGAACTGCTTTTCCAAACCAATTGTCGTTTTCTGTGCTTTAATTTATGTGTAATTTTGCATTTTTTTTGTGCTTTATTTCTATTCTTTTACAGTATGCCAAATATTATTACAACTCTTCTTGGTACAGTTAATTCCTCATTTGTTATTTTTACATACCGTTAACTCCTCATTTGTTATTTAGCGATCATACATGAAATCTCCTTCAATTGGTTGTATTGTGTTAGAAATTTATTTATTTATTAAATGACATCTTTGAAATTCATATTTTTGAGGGGATTGTTCTTTTCGTCTGTGTTCGGTAATTGATGGTGTGGATTTGGTCCGATCAAATATACTTTTTTCGTGTTTAGCCAAATTACAAAAAATTCCAAAGATACATCTCTTATCAGGTTGGAGGGATGCATTTTTAAAAGAAACCGGATACTTTCACTTGATACCATCTAAAGAAATCCTATTTTTACTCATTTGTATATTTTGTATACGTACATTTGGATACATATATATTCATTGTAATATTAAGAACTTTCTTTATAAGTAATCAACATAAATCTCTGAACATCAATAATAATAATAAAAAGATGAAAAAAAGCACATATCAATTGGTGACTAAGTCTCTGATCATATTTTTACATTATTAACTTCATCTTGGTATTCTAAATGTATAGAATAACATCTTGGGCACACACATTTGATCTGAGTCTCAATAAGAATTATAAATGTATTGTTTTTACTTTCTTTCTTTAGGTATGAACTCACGTTTTCTGAGAGCTAGCATCTTGGTAGGGTTTGTATTTGTTTTGCAAATCATCCTCTGAAGTGCGTGTATTTAGAAATTTTAAAGGTAACTGTTTGTTTTTATGTAACTAGGCTAAGCCGACTCGAGGYTGGTATTAGCTAAAAACAAGCAGCTTTGTAAAAATGATCGGGTCGAGGATGCTGAGAAGGTATTTGTCGAAATGCCCGAGAGAGGTTTGATTCCGGATACTATTACTTACACGTCATCGATCAATGGGAATATGCTGCATGGAGCATGGGAAAATTGAGGAGGCTTTGGATTTGGCGAAGATGATGAACGAATTGGGCGTGGGGTTCGGTCTTCATGCTTACACGTGTTTAATTTCTTAGTTTTGTAAATTCGGTCAGCTTCGGGAAGCGAGGGACTTGCTTTATGAGATGATTGGGAAAGGGATCCAGTCGGACGAGGTTGTTTACGGTTGTGAGGTGCACGAAGCCGATATCGTCCACCGGTTTATTATGCGCATCTGGCGGCGTATAGGGTGAGGTTGTACATTGATCGTTCGCAAGGTTCTAGGAGTTGAGGGACGGTTTCGCAAGCTTTGACACCGGAGGTGGTGGGTTTGCCGAAACTTAATGATAAAATTAGGAAGCAAATATTTTAATCCTGATGTTTGTAGTTAGATGCTGATTTTTTTTCTTAGTCTAAATAGGTTTAAAAACATTAGTTATCACAAAAGAATTTATTTTTATAAATATAAATAGAACGATATCATTACTTGAACGATATTTATATTAAACAGGACAACACACCACACAGTTTAAAACACTATCGTACTTCAAAAAAAAATTATTTTTATTTTTATAGCTATCATAAAACTTTTAAAAGTATCGTTTTAGAACTATCGTATAATGCAAGTCATCTTTATTTTACAATATTTATTAGTTAAGAGCGTAAAGGGTTGAAGATTCTTTGGTCTGACGAAAATAATATAATTATATAAAGGACATCTTTGCATCAAATGACTCATAAATTTTATTATGACCGACACTCATTGGTTGCCCACGGATCCCATTATCAATAATGTAGTCTATAAAGTTTTTAAGAATATAAAATGAACAACATTTTTTTATTTTTGATATTAAAAATTCACATTCTTAAAAAAAAATCCTAAAAATTTTTACTATTTGTTTTGCATTTTTCATATTTGCCCGCGTAATCGCGGGTTTTCACACTAGTTGTTTATATTATTCTTAGCCACATATGAGCGTAGTAACAACAAATGGAGATGATTTAAATGTCTAATAAATTAGCTCCCTTCATTCTCGAAAACCGTATTTAGAAAACCAGATCATATCGAACAATTAAATCGATCCAAATGGATATGCTTATTATTATTTTTAGCTGAACCACCAATTGATTAAATCGGTAAAAACTCCGGTGTCTTCTTTTTTTAGTTAGTTTTTGTGGATTATTTTGATAAATTTATGTGATTATCTAAATTTTGGGCAATGTTAGAGACACTAAAATTTTGGTTATGTGTATACTTTTTATTTTGGCAAAATTGCATAATAGCTCAATTAGTAGCGTATTCACGATTTTGAATCTTGGTTACAATAATAAATAAATTAACACACACACACACACACACACACACACACAACACACACACACACACACACATATATATATATATATATATATATATATATATCACTCTTATATATTAATACAACATCCTCTTAACCTATGTATCTGCTTCTTATGCTTCGTTTAACAAGTTAAAAATTTTGGTGCTTCATTTGCTTATGTGTCATTCGAGCTTAATATTTACCTAACTTAATATTTTTCCTTTACTTTTATTATATTTTTCCTTATTCAATGTTTTCTTTTGATTCTCATAGTATAAAAATATAAATAAGTCATATATAATTAGTATATAAGATCTAAATTAGTTAATTTAATATTAAAGACAAATTACATGTGAAACAATTTTAACTACAAAAAAAACTTTATTATGAAAATAATTAAATAAAATTTATTGATGATAGAATTTAAAATAATTTTATTTTTGGGGTTTCAAATATTCTATATATGTAAAATATGAGTTATTTACAATAATCTATGTATGTAACTAAATATTAGTAATGTATTCAATATAAACATAAAAATAGTAAATTATATTTAATAAACATTGACTAGACACCAGTACAAAGCGACACGGGTTGAGAGTATGACATCTTTTGAATATCTTAAAGTATGTAACTAATAATTATTAACAACTTTATTCTAAACATTAATATATAAAATAATTTGATAATAATAATTACTAATAAAATAGATATCAGACACGGGTTTAAAATGTGACGCTTTTTGAATATTTGTAAGTATGTAACTAAAATTATTAATTAATTTAATTTAAACATCAAATACAAAATTACTTAATATTTATAATAATTAATAAATAGATTAGACATGTACAAGATACGGGTAGAGAATACATTATTTTAGTTTTTTGTTTTAAACTTAGAATTCAGTAATTATCACAAATATTTTTTATAATTATTTTTTGATAAGTCCCGTGTAATACACGGGTGTTAAGCTAGTATATATATAGGAATTGGATCCAATGGGTCCAATTATTAAAATGAGTCTGTAGGGCCAAATCTCAGCCACTCATTAGGTTTAGATCTGGCGGATGTAAATTAAATGGGGTATGGTTGACTAATAAATATATAGCATGTATTATTGCATACTTGTACTAATAACTGTGCATCATCGGACATGTAAATGTGCATTAACAAACTATTAAATGTGCAGTAAAACTGATAGAAATTGGCTTGGAAAAATATGACATATAATGCAAACATCGTTGTTATTCTAATAATGCATCAATGTACTTTTAAATGTGCAATAAGATGCATCTAAATGTGCATTGAATTTCTATTTTTTATTATTTGGTTTTTGGAAATAATTTCAAATAGAATTTTTAAATGTACAAATTTGTTGGGAAAAATGGTATGTGTATTGTTCCTTAGATCGTAAGGAATAATATGGTGTAATTTATTTTGGTAATATTTATATTTTTTGAGACTTATGGATAGATCTCAATAGAGGATAATTATTAATTGAGAAGAGAGATAAATATAAATGACTTAATTTATATTAGTCACTAATATTAATGTTCATTTAAATGTTAATTGATGCATATTTAAAAATCCATTGGTGCACATTTAGAAAGGCATAGATGTATTTGTCACTCAAACTAATTTATATCCATTAGATCTAATATATTGGATGACTGTGATTTGGCTCTACGGACTCATTATAAGAAATGGACCTATTGGATCCACTCCATATATATATATATATATATATATATATATATATATATATATATATATATATATATATATATATATATATATGGTTTACTTTTTGGGATTTTTATCTTTTTCTAAAAAAGTTTATAACAAAGAGGTTATTATTCTCACATGAAAATATTATAGAACTTTGGTGAAAATAGATTATATACGAAAATTATTAACTACAACAACGTATATTATAAACTAAATATGCAATATTTAACAAATTAATCTTTTAGTTTAAATGATTACCGCAACTTTCCTACTTCAATGGAAACACGGGTTCAACTCCAGGAGAGGAAAATTACATTTTATTTTATTTGCAAAATAAAAATCAACAAAAAAAAAAAAAGCAAAACAAAAATTAGAAAAAAAAAATCAACAAAAAAAAAAAAAGCAAAACAAAAATTAGAAAAAAAAAATCAACAAAAAAGAAACTATATTCGTAGGGATTTTATTTCATTTGCAAAAAAAAAAAGTCAACAACAAAAAAAATATATGTTTGTAGGGGTTGAAATTTCAAAACAAACCCACAACCACTCCACCATCCTCAAATAGTTGAAATTACTACTACTTATTACATATAAATAGTTTATTTTGGGGGTACAACTGTACCCCCTCGAATCTTACTAGATCCGTCAGTGGCTCCAGTAACTTAGGATAATAGTAACTTAATATTTCTATACATATTCGATGGTAAATTTGCCCAATAATTTATAAAAAATAGCAATTTAACCCAATTTTGCCGGAAAAAAAAAGTTCACCAAATTCTTTCAATATTCGAAAAAAAATTAACTTGCACCAATTTTGACCAAGCCAATGCTGACGTAGCAAAATATTATATAATATTTTTGAAAATATTAAAAATTTAGAAATTTATTTTAGGATTTTAAAATATAAATTTAAAAAAAATGAAAAATATATTATAAAAATTGAGATTTTTTTAAAATATGCAAAAACAAAAGTATTAATAAATTAAATATAAAATAAAAAAACTTGAAAAACATTATTAAAATCATTTTTTTTAAAATATGTAAAAAGAAGGTAATTAAAATATAAAATCAAAAAAATTAAAAAATTGTTTTATAATGTTTTTGAAATCATATTAAACATGTACTGAAATATAAACTTTAAAATCAAAACAAAATATAGGAAAATATCAATAAAAATTTTAAAATCTTTTTTATATTTAAAATAGTTTTGGGTAATAATTTTCTATATTTATCTTAAAATATTTTCTAGATTTTTTTAATTATATATTTTAATATATTTGACATATTTAAACAATTTTTTCGATTCTGAATAAATAGTTTTCCATAATATGTTTTGATATATTTTTGTTTACATACTTCTAATAATTCCAAATTTTATAATATATTTTGTCAGACTTTTTTTTTTTTGATTTTATATTATAAATATATTGTTTTTAAACTTAAATTGGTTTTGTATTTTAAAATATTTTCCTAGATTTTATTACAAATTTATATTTTAATAATACTTTTTAGCATATTTAAATCTCAAATTTTATTACATATTTTCCATCTTTTTATTTAATTTTATAATTTAAATCATTTTTAATAATAATTTTAGATTTTAAAACAAGTTTCTAAAATTTAAATAAATTTTTAATTATTATTATTTTTTATCACGTCAATATTGACTTTGTCAAAATTGGTCTAAGTGAAGATTTTTCACCGAAATTTGAAAGAATCCAACAAACTTTTTTCTGAAAAAATTGAGATGCAATTGCTATTATTTTTATAAGTTATTGGGTAAAATTTTCATAAATTATATTCAATTATATTTAGTTGTCACTACCACTAAGTTACTGGAACTATTTTACAGTTTTGTCTTTTTTTTTCTTGTTAGATTGTTTCAGTCATCGGTTGAACTGGTTTATGGAGCACTTACCTTATTCCGTAAGTTTTAGGTTAACATAACATCGACTTAATACATTACTTCACTTAATACACACACACACACACACACACAGAGAGAGAGAGAGAGAGAGAGAGAGAGAGAGAGAGAGAGAGAGAGATTCAAACTTGATCTATATTCAACACTTTAAGGACTGTTTGTCATAGCATTTGTAATACTGTATTCGATGTTTCGAATACCAAATACTCGTTTATTCTAACACTCAAACAACTGATATATTTTTATAATTAAATAATTTAATATTACTAAATACAATACTAATACAATATCATTCACTTTTCAAACATAAAAGTAAAAAATTATAAACTTTATAACAAATAAGAAGTTTTACTATTGACAAAATTCTGAACTCCCTAAAATTATAGTCCAAACAACTACTATAAGAATTCCCCTAAATAATTCAAATTCCTAACGAATACTAGTTCAAACAGCCACTAAATATTTTAGAAGGGTCAATGCCTATTAACATATTTTTAAAGGAGTTCAATGCCTATTCAACATAAATTAGGGGTACTTGCGCGATTCTCCTACCTTCAGGGGGCACTTTCCAATAAATCAAAACAGAAGCCCTTAGGTTAATATCCCAACTATTTAACGCGCCTCCTCTTCCCAAGTTTCTCGAAGGGGAGCGTTTGGAGATGGAGGATTTTGACCGTTGAGAGAGACTGTAAAAAAAGATAGGGTTTGAAGCGGTGATTTAATGGAAACATGTAGAAACTCAAAATCCTGAATGATAAATTTCATGGGTTTTCGAAATTTTTTAACTGATGGTTTAATTCATAGTTTTCAATCTGAATTTCTGTTACTTCGCTGCTCGTTCTTTCTTCGCTTCTCTCTCAATCTCTCTGGGCCTTCGTATCTCCGAACGCTACCTTCCGAGCCTGATGATGATTTTGCTCTGAAGGTTCAATCTTTTTATTTCATTAATTGCTTTCTACTGCGGGCCTGGATTATTTTTTTGCTCTATTTCTTTTTATTTTTCTGACAAGCGTGGATAATTTATGTTTTTGTTTTAATTTATCTATATCTATCTATCTATATGTTTTTGTTTCTTCATGGATATGAATTATAACTTCTAGTCTTATGATTGAAATTTCTGGGAAATTTCATTTGTTTGAGTATGCCTCGCGTTGGCAGTTTTATTGAGCCATTCACCGTTCGATCACTCAGCAATGTCCAAATTTCGGGATTCCAAGGTTGTTAAGGTGTAAATGCCAGCATGGTCCGAGACCCTGGTTGAGAAAGACCATGAAAACCGGCTCCAGAAATCTGAAATCTAGTTTTTGAACCAAGTGCAAGGGCCTAAGAGCATAGCACTGGACCCGATGGGCCGCGGGCCGTATACTGGGGGAGGATTATTTTCTGGGATGGCCATTTCGCGTACACTTCAGCTAATTGGTGAGACTAAATAGACCATAGACTTTTCTTTTGCGTGTGTTCTAATAATGGGGCCTGTGCCCGCTTAGGCTGGTTATAAATAAGATTAGACAGACTAGTTCGTAGACTTAGATTTGGCGCAAATTGATCCGATGGCCGTTCAGATACATTGACCCGCGGTCATCTGTTTTGGACCTCAAATGCTCAGTGTAGCCACAGAACACATTTTGGGTTATCTGGATCATTATGATAGGACAACACTATGGAGCTGTTGGATTAAGGAACTTTAAAGAACTGACCGAGAAATGTTGAGTGGGAATCGGCACTGGTTTAAAAGCTAAAGAGAAGAGCAAGAAAAAAAAAATACCGTTATCATATAATTAGCGGTTTGCACATCAAAACTTTAGAAAAGTGTCAATATTAAAAATGCTAAATAATAGCTAGATCTACTGTGGATTTTCTTGGGTTATAAAACATATTTACAGGTGCATGGATTCCCGATACTGTTTCTTTACTTTTGCTTTGTTTGAGTCATATATTGCGCGCATACAGACTTAGTTTTCTTTCCCATGAAATCATTGCACCACCTGTGCATAATAAACACACTTAGTCTCTGTGTGTGTGTGTGGTTTTCAGGATAGAGACTTTGATTTTTCTAGAGTATGATAACATAAGGGTCAAATAAGAACCCTTTTAGTCTATTTGATTCCACATTTTAGACCTACGAACGTATTGAGAATCAAAATACCAAACCGATTACAGCTTTGTTCTGAGTTTTGCTGATAATTAGATTGAAAAAGTATTGTGCATAATTTTATTAAATTTAAATCATTTATTATGTTTTGTTCTATTTTTCTTCTTCATTTGCAGTGGTATGTATCATAACTTTTCTATCCACATTGATTTCCACTAACCAAAATAAAAATGGGAATCTCTTATAAAGTAGTGAATGGAAAAATATGTTCTATTTCATCATGATAACTAACAACAGTTTAGTGATTGGATAATGGTATTCTTTAGTAATCTTGCTCTGAGTTTCTGGTAGATTCTCTTTGCTCACATGTTCTAGATTTCGCATATTGATTATATTTACGAATGGTTTTTCAGTTTCACTAGGTTAAGTCTGGCCTAAACGTCCATTAATTAATCTCTGTCAAATTAAATGTTCTTGAACCATTTAATTTGCAATCTTTTGTTGCTTCCCGAAAAGTGAAAACCTAGAGTTAAAACTGGAACATGTTGATTATATGTAATCCATGTGTTCTTAACTTTCAATATTGTTTGGTCTCAATTTAAAGGGTATCACAAGACAGTCCCTACAAAAGGACCCTGCAAAGACGTGGATAGTAATCCTACAAGTTTTTGTTACTTTTTTTTTTTAATTCAAAATTATCATATATGTCAGCAGAATTATTCCTTCCATGGAGATTGATTCTAATAAACAAGGATCTCAAACGAGAAGCAAATTCGTTTCTGTACACTCAATGCCAATTAAAACCTTGAAGATTGGTGTGTTTTCGATCTTTCAGGTCTCCGGATTCATGATGAATGCTTACAACAGGATTCATGACGAATGCTTACAAGAGTACGAAAGGCGTGTGTGCAAACTCACGTAATTCAACAAGAAATTTCCTTATGTGTCCAGATTCTGAGCCTCTCGCCGGAAAAATATATAATTTGGTTCAATGGATAGATTGGTTGTGAAAGTTACTATGGTTGAGTTGGTAAGTTCAAATTCGGATTCGTAATGAACACTGCCCGAGACTGACCTCCAATTCGGATTCGTAAGCAGAAATTGTTGGACCTGTATTGCTGTTTATTTTTATTTTTTAATTTAACATATTATTTATTATTTTGACTTGGTTCACTTAATGAAAAAAGGAGGATGTTTTCAGAATGGAATTTGAAATAATTTTTAATTTATGGGGAGTTCCATAGATTTTTTTGTCTCAATTATGAATTTCTTTTACCAGAGCACTTTACTAAATGCTATAATGTATTTATCTTGGTATATATGAATATTTTCTTGTCGCTTGTGAATTTATGTTTTTTCGCTAGGAAGCAAATGAATTAATTTGCAGCTCCAGCTTGTGTTTTTGTTAGATATAAATTAACACAATGAATAATAAAAAATTAATGTTTTTCGGGTTTCCATGTGTGGGTTTCACATCTGTTGCTTATTTGCTTTCGTACAACTTTTCTTTCAAAGTGGTATGCTACGTATTTTCATGTCCTAATTCCATTTTCTAGTGTTGGGGAATGAATTTTGAGAAGTTTATGATGTTTTTAAACTAAGGAACATGTTCATTTTGACCGATTCCCTTGTAGTAGTTTTTTTTAATGAGACTACGATAAATATAATGATAGGTACTCGGTGTGCATGTTCATTTTGACCTTCCCTTGGACTATTTCTATGTTGCTACTTTAGATTTTTTTTAGGCTACAAGCGTATTGTGATGCAGATTGGGCGGGCATGTAAGGACACGTGGAACCATCGTTTGCGAGCTTCAGTGACTTCATTATTTGATATAGGATTTTCGAATTTCTCCGCCTTTTCCTATTTTTCTCTAGTGTGACGATAAGGCTGCTATTCACATTAATAAAATTCAGTCTTTCATGACGAATGAAGCATTTGGGAATTTGAGTGCCATGTAGTCAGAGACAAGTGTGCTCTCGCAGTTTGTGAGCTCATCTCTCCAAGTGGCTGATCTTCTCACTAAACCGGATGCTCAGTTATCCTTGGTGTCCAAGTTGACTATGACAGATTATTTCCATAGTCCAAGTATCTCATATCTCATGCATGCAACAATATATTTTTTCTAACTTACTGGCGTTGTTTTAAGAGTAGTGTCCACAAATATTGTGGTGTTGTTTTGGTAGTTTCTGTTTTTTAATACTAAACAAAAAGTGTCATTTATTATTATTATTATTATTATTGTTATTATTCTTTTTTTTTTTAGAATGTGCCGACTTGTATCTTCGTATATCAACGTCTTCGTACTGTGATATGATTTTGACTTGAAATAATATTGAGAAAGGGGTTTTTGGAATTTTCTCATTCTCTCGTCATGCTTCTGGTGAAGAACAATGCTTGGCCGACATTATGGAGATTGACAGATTCGGATTATGAGAATGACTTGCTATTTTTGTATGGGTCTAACTACCTGCGGTTCTTGTCACTCGTCCTCTGTCTAGTTCGAATTTTCTGGCTTGGAAACATTTGATTATCATAGCGCTTGGAGCAAAAACAAAATAAGGTTTAAAAAATGGTACGATTTGAGAACCAGATCTAAAAAGTGCGAATTATGAGCAGCGGGAGAAAGTAGATTGGATGGTGATCTCGTGACTTTTAAATTCACTTTCGAAGGAAATTGTAGATGCTTTCATTTATGTTGATTCTATCAATGAACTGGGATCAGAGATTTTGAGGGAGTAATGGCCTGTTGTTGTACCAATTACAGCGCAACATTGCGAATTTAGGAAAATAATTCAATAATGGTGTATTTCACAAAGTTGAAGACGTGGGGTAAATTTGGTTGTTTCGTGCCTCCTTTGAGTTGTAAATGTAAAGTGAGTAAGACGATTGATGTGTAGGAGATGGAGGCAAAGTTGATGAGATTTTTAATGGGGATTAGTAACCGCTATGACAATGTGAAAACACAGTTGTTAACGATGGACCCGTTGCCTACACCGAATAAAGAGTATTCAATGATCTTATCTGTTGAGAGATAGCGTCTTGTACATGCAAATGGATTTGACCAGAATCACAATGTAGCAACGATGGTGAACAATGACAGAGGTAATTTTAGAAAGCAACAACAATTTGAAGCTGGAAAATAATAATAATAATAATAATAATAATAATAATAATAATAATAATAATAATAATAGGATGAGCAAATAAGATTGAGCTCATCTTAAATGTGATCATTGTGGTTGGAATGGAGATGAGGTGTCAGGGTGTTTCAAGCTGCATTGTTATCCTGATTGGAACAGGGAATTGTAGGAGAAGAAGGCAAATGGATATGCTGATTTGACTCAAGCTATTGAAATGCTCAAGTCTTGTGAGACTTGTTTCAAGGCTAAGCAGCATAGATCCTTTTTTCCAGTCAGCTCAATTTAGACTTTGGATTGCTTTGAGTTGATTCATGTGGATATATGGGGTCTATGAAAGGACACTACTATTACAAATACTCCTTATTTTCTAACAATTGTAGATGATTTCGGTAGTGGAACTTGGGTCTTCCTCATGAACAGTAAGGTTCAAGTCACAAATATCCTCAAAAACTTCTTCTTGATGATAGAGAATCAATTTGATAAAAGGGTTAAGATGATGAGATCTGATAATGGACAGTAGTTTTTAGGTAAAGATCGTCACTCTACTGCAAAGTTATGGAATTAATCATCATAGAAAATTTGTTTACACTCCACAATAGAATAGGGTTGTTGGGAGACAACATAGTGTCACGTGCAATGTCTGTCAGATTGTCGCCGTGACCCGAGATGTCAAGACACCGTGCCCTATCCCGAGGATTGACGAAATACTACGTCGAGAGGTCGTCGACGTGAGCGACCAATACGCATTGATGGAATGGAAGCTGCACCGCATTGACCTCCAGATCCGAGACTTGTGCAAATGGACCGACAGGGAAGACGCGTGAAAACCTCAACGCGAGTCATGGCACAAGAGATATGCGATAAGGGACGAAGCCATCGAGAAGTTGGGTCGCCGAGTCAAGTACCTATGCCAGTCCGTGGGCTGGGACGTGCAGGCTGTCGGCCTGCGTCCTGAGACTACCGAAAAGGCCGACGCTATGGGCCTAGCCCATCCGGCATCCAAAGGTTCGAGAGGAACTGGGCCCGTCCAGCCTACTCGAGGCCAAATCCCAGCGGAGCGTCCCTAGCTAGGATGTTTCCTTTCCTTACGTGTTTTAGGCCGGATAGGATCGTAGGCCATGACTTTCCCATGTATGTTTGTGGGTTGAGGTTAGGGCTTTATGTATCATAGTTTATTAGGTAAGTTAAGTAGCTTGGGAGAGGGTAAACCCTAACCCTAGCGTAGTAATGTTAGTATAAATAGGCCCCTCGCCCTATTGTATTGTTATCAATGAGTTTCCAAGAAGTCTAATACAATTATTATTCTCCAACGTGCTCTTATTCACTCTTGCCCTTTTACTTCTTATCTTATCTTACGTTCTTATTTACGTAGGCTTGCTGAGATGCCACAAGGCTCTTCTGATCTTAGCGAGTCAGTATGCTTAGACCCGCATGGGCTACTTCCGTTGCCATGCCCTGAGCTAAGAGGCAGGCCCGTGATTGGTGGTACCATGGCTGCTGATCCAAGACAAGGCGACAGCGGGAGATCCATGTCAAAGCAACGTTTATCATGGTATGACCAAACCATAGCTAAAGAGGCGGAGCCGTGGGATAAGGTCGAAGAATCGGAGAATGGCGAGGGCGTCAAGATGAAATCTGGTGATTCCAGAAATATCTCTCTACATCCATGACGAGTGAGGTTCACGGACAGGTCACTCACATGCTAGCGGAGGTGACTTAGCAGATCAAGACCTTGGAGGATCGTATGGAGGTGCTCGACCAATCAAAGGTAGTGGTGAAGGGCAGAGATCTCGGTGGTTCCAAGCGGATGACCCCTAAACCATAACCTTTCGGTGGTTCGAGGGATGTGCGAGAAAATGAGTATTTATTGCAGGAGATGAAGCTATATTTCCAGGCTATGAGCGTGACATCCAACGCAGAGAAGTTGGGGATAGCTTTAGATATGCTGAATGGCGAGGCGGTGCATTGGTGGATGCGACGCTAGGCGGACAGGGCCAACAGTCTCGGCATGGTGAAAACTTGGGGGAAGTTCAAGAACAAGCTGCGAGGACAGTTCTACCGCAGAAGTCCATGGCACGAGGGACAGGAGTACATTGATCCCCGAGTGAGGAACGAGTTGCTGAATGTGTGGGGAACGCCTAAGTACAGGAGACTTGCGACGAGGATGACTCAGTGCAACAACACCATTGCTGGCTGAACAGGGTGCAGAGATATGGTGGGGGAGCCATCCGGGAGAGGCGTGACACGTAGCGGAATGTAGTATGTTTCGTGTGTGGCGGGTTTGGCCACGTACAAGCCACTTGTCCTAGGGGGCAGCCGGAATGAGCCTAGAGAATCCAAGCAAAGAAGAGGTCTTGGAGAAGCTGTTAGGGTTGCTGGGAGCTGTTGGTGTTAGCGGAGAAGCGAGCGATGGGGAGCATAACAACGTTATTGTTATTGAAGTTAAGATCGTGGAGCGAAAGATTCGGATGCTAGTCGACACTGGTGCATCGGCCAACTTCATGAAGTCTGAGTTGGCGGAGCTATTGGGGTTGGAATTAACACCAACAGAGAACGTTATCAAGGGAGTGAATGCGGAGGCCTTACCGTTACACGACAAAGTGGGGAGCATAGGGGTTTTGATCGAGAGATAGACCTGAAGGGTAACCTTCATGGTAGGTCCCATGGATGACTTCGACGTGGTTCTAGGTTTGTGATGGCTAGAGGACATGCGAGCTTTCATTGTCCCCTACTCCAATTCACTAGTGCTTCTTTGTGATAGGAATGCAAGGGTGATTCTCATACTTAGGGAAAAACGAAAGCTTGCGGGAACAAACGCCGTGGGCTGTCCGACTATGGACAGAGACGAGGGCCGGGGGGCGAAGGCATGACTCGAGGGCAGCTGCCACCATACAGGCGGAAGGGGCGGGAATTAGCGGGCCCTAGAACGATCTACGAGGTCGGATAATAGAGGGCCTGGAAAAGGACCCTGCAAGCCGAAAGCTGGTCGACTTGGCTCGGGATGGAAAGACTCGTAGGTTCTCGATACAGGGGGGCAACACTTCTCACAAAAGGAAGCGGATGTACGTGCCCAAGTGGGATTGGTTGAGGCGAGACATCATTAGGGAATGCCATGACTCTCAGTGGGCAGGCCATCCGGGTATTCGACGTACCTTGGCCTTAGTAGAAAGATCCTATTTGTGGCCAAAGATGGAGAATGACATCAAAACCTTTGTGAGGACTTGTCTAGTGTGCCAACAAGACAAAGTGGAGCAGCAACACACCGATAGTCTCCTGCAGCCCCTACCGGTTCTTGAGTATCCATTCGAGAGTATATCAATGGATTATATCGTCTCCCTACCCTAGTCTGAGAGATTTGCGTCGATCACTGTGGTGGTGGATAAGTTCTCCAAATATGTAACATTTATCCCTGCACCGGCGGACGTGATGGTTGTGGACACGGCCCGACTATTTCTGAAGGACGTCATAAAGTACTAGGGCCTCCCCAGGACGATCGTGAGTGATCGTGACCCATATTTTATGGGAAAGTTTTGGTCCTAGCTGTTTAAGTTGTTGTGTGATTAGCCAATTGTCCTGTCGATGCCGCCTACAACTTTAGTGGGGGAGGATGTCACGGGCTACGTCTGTCGGATTACCACCGTGACCTGAGATGTCGAGACATCATGCCCTATCTCGAGGATTGACGAAACACTACGCCAAGAGTTCACTGACGTGAGCGACCAGTTCATACTAATTGAAGGGAGGCTGAATTGCATCGACCTCTAGATCCGAGACTTATGCGAATAGGCTAACAGGGAAGACGCATAGAAACCTCAATGTGAATCATGGCACAAGAGGTATGCAAGAAGGGCCAAAGCCATCGAGAAGTTGGGTCACCGAGTCAAGCGCTTGTGCCAGTCTGTGGGCCGGGATGTGCTGTGGATCGAATTACTTCCGGAGACTGCCGAAAAGTTTGGTGCCTAGCATCGAAGGCCAGAGCTATGGGCCTAGCCCATCCGGAGTCCGAAGGTTTGAGAAGAACTTGGCCCATCCGACCTACCCAAGGCCAAGGCCCAACGAAGCGTCCCTAGCCAGGATATTTCCTTGTATAATACTTTCCTTACGTGTTTTATGTCGGTTAGGACTCTAGGCCGCAGATTTTCCACGCATGTTTGTGGGCCGAGGTTAGGGCTTTGTGTATCATAGTTTATTAGGTAAGTTAAGTAGCTTGGAGGAGGGAAAACCCTAACCCTAGCGTAATAGTGCTAGTATAAATAAGCCCCTCGTCCTATTATATTGTTATCAATGAGTTTCCAAGGAGTCTAATATAATTAATATTCTCCAACATTCTCTTGTTCACTCTATCCCTTTTACTTCTTATCTTGTCTTACATTCTTATTTACGTAGGCTTGTTGAGATGCCACGAGGCTCTTTTGATCTTAGCGAGTCGGTATGCTCGGCACCGCATGGGCTACTTCCGCTGCCATGCCCCGAGCCAAGGGGTAGGCCCGTTATAATAGGCATCTATTGGAGATGGCTAGAGCTTTGCTTTTCCATCCGGCTTACCACGTTAGTTCTGGCCACATGATGTTCTTACTACGGTTTTTATAATAAATAGGTTGCCTAGTGTTGTTCTGGGATGAGAATCACCTTTTGAAAGGCTATATCACTAGTTACCTGACTTCTAGAGACTCAAATCTTTTAGATGCCTGGGATATGCAGCAAATGTGTCTCCACACAAAACTAAGTTCAATATGGTCAGAAGGAGTATTTGTTGTATGGTATGGATACTGAGAGCACATTAGTATCCAGAGATGTAACTTTTTTTTAGGACTTTTCTTTTATATCAAACTCAAGTATCAGTTGAGACACCTCTATGTGTTTTTCATGAGTCGGTTTATGTTAATGAATCTAACTCTTCTTTTCCACATCTACCTCACATACTTTCTAAGTGTTAGGTTTTCAAGAAAGCATGTTTGGCACCAAGATTATGTTTGTCATATAGGGACACACATGGACATCTTATACCATTTGCACTCTTTTTCATTTCAGTATTCAAGCACTGCTAATAATGATTAGTTGGTATTTCTTGGCAATGTGGGGACAGAAAAGGCGCCAACCACATATGATCAAGCCAATTCTTACTAACCTTGTGTAGAGGCAATGAACCAGGAATTGCATGCTTTAGAAAAGAACCAAAATTAACTGATCTGTCATAGAGAAAGAAGGCTATAGGGTCACAATGGGTGTTTAAGACCAAGAGGAAAGCTGATGGTGGTGTGGTAAGGCATAAATCAAGGTTGGTGGCAGGGGTACAATTAAGTAAAAGGGGTAGACTATTTTGATGTGTTCTCTCCTATTGCTAGATGGTTACTGTTGGAATGTTCATTGTAGTAGCTACTATAAAAAATGAAATCTTTACCACTTATATGTGAATAATGCATTTTATTCATGGATATCTCACTGAAGAAGTGTAAATGAAGTTACCTCTTAGATATAAAAAGTGATCTCCTGGTCAGTTCTGCAAGTGTATGGCCTAAAACAAGCATCTGGGCTATGAAATAATATGTGTAAGAAGTTGTTCAGTTTCGGCCTCAATTAGTCTTCTCATGATCATTGTTTGTTCACCATGTCTAAGGGTGTGGAGTTCTTGCCAATATTGGCTTATGTTGATGATATTATCATCAAAGAGTTAAAACAAAGCTCATTGGCTAGCTAACAGATTTTTTGAACACTAAGTTCACTATTAAGAATTTGGGAATGGCAAAGTTCTTTTTGAGAGTGGAAATTGTCAGCACATCAGAGGGGACCTATTTATGTAAAAGGAGATATTTTGTTCGATAATATTCATGGTATGGACTTAACTGGCTGCAAACCAGTTGCTACACCACATTAGGGTTTAACGTGGACATGATTTGATGGATTTTCTTTGGACAATCCAGAGGAGTACATGAGGCTTATTGGTAGATTGTTGTATCTCAATCTTATATGTGCTGATGCGCCCATGTTGTATAGCAGTTGAGTCAATTCATAAATAATCCTTTTACTGCTCATTAGAGATGCAACAATACATGTGCTCAAATATCTTAAGGTTACTCCTTCCCTTGGACTATTCTATGCTGCAATTCAAAAGACTAAAAACTCAGTCTTTCATGAGCGAAAAAAGCATTTGGAAATCGACTGCCATAGTTTGTGCGCTCATCTCTCCAAGTACCTGATCTTATCATTAAACTCTCATGGCTACTCAAATTTTCTTGTTGGTGTCTAAGTTAGCTATGGTAGATTATTTCCATATTTCGAGTTGAGTAGGAGGTGATGAAGTATCTCATTTCCCATGCATGCAACAATATCGTTTGTTTCTAGCGGTGTCGTATCAAGAGCAGTGCCCACAAAATAATGCAGTGTCATTTTTGTAGTTTCTTTTTTATATACTTAACAATACGATGTCGTTTTGTTTTGTTTGTACAATTCAAATTAGGAGCCCCCTTATACCTTCGTGTACAAATGACGCCTTCGTACTGTAAATTCATTTTGAGTTGAAATAATATTGAGAAAGGGGGTTCTAGAATTTTGTCCTCTCGTGTTTCTATTTTACAGATATGGCCGACTTTCTTCATTATTGGCCATCCACAAAACTTAATTCGATTATATCCATCAAAATATAATTGTCCGATATAGAAGCTCAGAAAACAAGAGAATAATCATTTTCCTAATAATCTCATTACGGGCTATAATATTTGATTGGCCAAACTTCTTATTAAGCAAGAAGCAAACATCACTGTCTCATTCATCAGCAAAAGTAGATTACAGGGCTCTTGGAACCACATGTGCGAGCTTCAGTGGCTTTATTATTTGATACATGATTTTTGGGTTTTTATGTATCTTCCTATTTCTCTACGGTGTGACAATAAGGCTGCAATTCATATTACTAAAAATCTAGTCTTTCATGAGCGAATGAAGCAGGTCTAGTAATTAGGGGGCGGTCGTTCGGTCGCCTATGATACTAGGACGAATAGTTGGAAATTGACTACAATGCAGTCAGAGAGACAAGTTTAAGGCCAGTTTTGTGCTGTAACGGTGTGTGCACTCATCTCTCAAAGTGCCTGATCTTCTTGTAAGAATACCAGAATCGATTAATTGAGTGCCCAACTGACCTCTTCATCATTCCTTATTTATATAAGTATGTGGGATACAAGTATGGAAAGAATCGTAACGTAATCGTAACGGTCGTAATGTAATCATAACGGTCATATCAGAATCGTAATGATCGTATCATAATAACTCTACATCCTAAATACAAAGATTTCTACATATAATATAATCTCTAACACTCCCCCGTAGTCGAAGCGGGAGCTGGACGAATGCAAAGACTAGACTGAAAGTCCAAAAAAAGAGGAGATGGAAGCCCTTTAGTGAAGATGTCGGCATACTGATGAGTCAACGACACATGGAGAACTCGTTCTTGTCGAAGAGCTACCTTCCCACGTACGAAGTGGAGGTCAATCTCAACATGCTTGGTGTTCTGATGTTGTACCGGATTAGACGAGAGGTAAACGGCGGATACGTTGTCACAGTAGACAAGGGTAGCTCACTGAAGAAGAACACGTAGTAGTTCACGGAGTAAGTTACGTAACCAATAGGTCTCGGCAACGGCATAGGCTACACCTCGGTACTCGGCTTCTGCGCTAGATCGTGAGATAGTGGGTTGACGTTTGGGCGACCATGATATCAAATTGCCACCAAAATAAACACAGTACCCAGATGTGAAGCGACGAGTATCAGGACACCCAGCCCAGTCGGCTTCTGAATAAGAAGTAAGAGCGGAGACGGAGGACAGTTGGAGCTGAAGGTCGAGATCAAGTGTGCCATGGATGTACCAGATAATTCGTTTGAGAGCTTGGAAGTGTGGCTCTCGCGGATCATGCATGGCGTAAGAAATGTCGGGTCACGTGAAAGTGAGATACTGGAGTGCATCGGGAAGGCTACGGTAAGTAGACGGATCATAGATTGGAAGACCCACCCCAGTGGTGAACTTGGACTTTGTGTCGATAGGGGTGGCGACTGATTTGCAAGTCGACATCTTGGCGCGACCAATAATCTCCTTGGCATACTTCTGTTGAGATAAAAATAAAGCGGATTAATTTCTGATGACTGACACACTAAGAAAGTATCTCAATGGCCCGAGATCGATCATGGAAAACTCTTTGCCTAGCATGAGAGTAAGTCATCGAAGAAGGGGTGTAGTAGATGCGGTGATGATTATTGTCGTCAACATATAAGAGCAAGATTGCAGTCTCGCCCTGGGAGCTGTAGATGAACAATGAGTGGTCACTCATACTTCCACTGAACTCATTCCTGTAAATATATGAGGCAAACCTATGATACCAAGCCCGTGGGGCCTTCTTCAAGCCGTAGAGAGACTTACGAAGTAGGCAAACATGATTAGGCCGTTGATTGCCGTAGAAACCCGGAGGTTGATGCATGTACATCGTTTCTTGGAGTTTTGACATCAAACTGGTGAATAGGCCAAGATCGTGAGAGAGCTATGCTTAGAACAACGAGGATTGTGGCCGGCTTCACTACAGAACTGAAAGTCTCATCATAGTCGATGCCTACCTGTTGGGACTTGCCGTTAACAACGAGGCTAGCCTTGTGCCTTTCCAACGTGCCACCAGACCTGTACTTATGCTTAAATAACCACATACAACAAATAATGTTAGCATTCGGTGGCTTCGGAACCAAGTCCTAAGTACCATTTTTAATAAGAGCACTAAATTCATCTTTCATGGTGGCTTGACAATTAGGGTCCTGCAAGGCACGGAGAGGAGAGGTGAGATGGTGGGGGATGAGACCAAAAGATTATAGCAAGGGTGGGGTTTAATAATCTCGGCTTGACGACGGGTTGTCATGGAATGATGAGGTTGTGGTGGAGCAGGAGGTGAGGGGAAAGCGTCGATGGAAGGCATCGATCGACGGGCTGGACAGAGACTCCGTTGACATGGGCTTCAATGGGTAGGTCGATCGATGCAGGCAGCTAGGTTGTGTTGACACATAGTCGATGCTCGGCGTCAATCGACAGGATGTCGACGGGTTGGACATAGAGGTCGTTGACATGGGCATCGATGTGTTGGTCGATCGACGCAGGCATATGGGTTGTGTTGACACGGCGTCGACGCTCGGTATCGATCGACGAGCTTGCGAGTTGATTTGGTGGAGAAAGTCAAGGAGGAAAGGCATACATGTTTGGATAACATAGGTACCCGAAAGTCCGAAGGTGTGATTATGTGGGTTCCCGACGGTATAGGATGAAGGTAGGTGTGTTGTTTCGTATGGCTTTAGATGGTAGAATATTATGAAGGTAAGTGACCATATGTAAGGTTTCAACCCAGAAACGAGGGGGAAGGGAGACATGTGTGAGCAAGGTACGGGTAATGTTATTAAGGGTGCGAAGGGCTCTCTCGGCTTTCTCATTTTGTGGAGAAGTTTGTGGCAAGCAAAACGCATTAATATTCTATTTTGATCACAAAAGCGACGAAAAGATTGATTATCAAACTCACCACCCATGTCACATTGAAAAGTTTTGATATTAATACTAAATTGAGTTTTAACCATGGCATGAAAAAGCATGAATTTAGTGTAGGTTTTAGATTTGTGTTTAAGGGGAAAAATCTAAACAAAATTAGAGAGATCATCCACAAACATCAAGTAATATTTGAAACCACTAGTGCTAGCTACCGGGGAAGTCCAGATGTCACCATGAATAATATCAAAAGGTCTAAAAGTAACAGAAACATAATGTGAAAATGGCAGTCTCTTATGTTTAGCAATCTGACAAGAAGAGCAAATGTCTGAACATGAGGTTTAATTGAAATTAAAATCACGGCGCTTGATAATATCAAAGACATGATTGCCGGGGTGACCTAGTCGATCGTGCCAAGGTGGAGGTTGGGAAGCGATAAGGGCAAAGTTCGGCAATTTGTTGGAGGTGACCGGGTACAGATCCCCCAAGGCTATTACATCTCGTTTTGGTTTCCCCCATTTGGAGGTCCTTCACAGAAAAGACAACAGGGTCAGATTCCCTACTAATATTATTATCAACAGTAAATTCTCGAATAGAAACGAGGTTTTTGACAATGTTGGGAGTGTGTAGGACATTGTGGAGGGAATAAGGTGGGGATGTGTTTAGGTTTGTAGAATCTTTACCAACAACTGGAATTATATTACCATTACCAACATAAACAGGAGATACAATGCTCGAATTAAAATAAGTACAAAGGTTACCTGACTCTGCAATCATATGAAAAGATGCCCCAGTGTCTATGTACCATGTGAGCGAAGGGCTGTTGGAGCGACATGGTGCTGAAGGCGTGGGAGGGGTCAGCCAGGTACTGTTGCGGGCTTAAGAATGCCTGGCCAGCGACTGGTGGTGGCCTCAGTGGAGCATAGGGGCGCTGCGTTGGGCAAGTGGGGTGGCTGGGTCCACCCCGGCGGCCAGTAATAGCCTTGTTGGGGCACAACTAACCACTTCGGGTGTGCAGCAGTGCCCTGTTGGCGTTCTGATTGGAGGATAGCGGCGTCGACTCGGCTTTGTTTGCGTTGCCGCTGTGGTTGGTGTATCTGCGGCCGCGCCCACGTCCATGGATATTGTCTGCGATGGGAGGTGTTGTCGGCGCCTGGCGTCGACAATTTGGTAGCGCTCAATGATAAGCCATCGACGACGAGGGCATGAGTCCCTTCCGATTGGTGAGACCGACATGATTCTTCCCGGGTGAGCGTGCTACGAGCAACCCAGAATGAGGGCAAAGGCATCGTCTGGCTGATGATGCTTCCAACGGTATCGTATTGTAGAGACAGACCATTGATAAGCTGGAGGACTAAGCGCTGCTCGCTGACGGCACTCTCGACGTCTCCGAGTTGATCGGACAATGATTTGAGATGTTGGCAATAGGCGGAAAATGAGATTATTATATATATATGTCCATTAATTAATCTGTCTAGTGTTCTTGGACCATTTATTTGCAGTCTCATGTTTCTTCCCTAAAAGTGAAACCGATAACTAATACTGGAAAGTTAAAAAGAAATATGAGGTATCATAAGACACCATTATTCCACCAAAGAGTTTAGATCAAGATAAAAAAAATATTCTAAACAAACTTAAAAACTCAATATATATTTTTATTTTGAAATTATGTTGGTGGAAGATTTACAATAGAATGCCTTTTATAGGTAAGACATGTAACTACCTTATAAGATGAGGCAAAAGTAATAAATGAGAATTTACATTTCTTAATTCTTGAATAATGAAAAGATGACCTTAATAAATATAAATAACATGAATCTTGACTAATACTTATCAACTACAAGGTGTTTGAATATGTAGATTCGTGAGAACACATTAATAGTTGATCAATTTTAAAAATTCTCATATAAAATCATTGAATATGTAGATTCGTGAGAACACATTAATAGTTGATCAATTTTAAAAATTCTCATATAAAATCACTACAGTGCCACACTTTAGTCAAATGATCATGACTCACTCTAGCATTATTATATTTAAAATCCGCTTTTGGTTTAGAAACTAAACTCACATGACTTTCTAATGCTGGAACTTCCCATGTCAATAATCCACACGTGTTTTTAACTATCAATGTTTGGCCTTAGTCTAAAGGGTATTTCAAGCCAGTCCCTACGAGGGCCTGCCGATATTAACCCTATAAGTTTTTTTGTTTGTTTTGTTTTTATTTCTGTTTCTGTGTTTTTTTTTAACTCAAGTTTTCATTTCTCATATCACAAATATACCTTTCACTCTTAGCTATGCAGTTTGAATAAGAAGGTTAAGTAAGCTATTTCTTCTTGGATGAAAAAGTCGAGATCTCGAAAGTCTTACAGTTATGCAAATTAATATGGTCTCGGGATTCATGATGAAAGCTTACAACACAGAGTAAGTAATTCTCAGCTTCCATTTTGAAAAACATCTAATTGGTTAAAAGGCCAGGCGGGTATTGTTCGCGGGTTTTCTTTCTTTTCTAGCTATGCCCGAGGGGGATACGGCATTTGGGATCTTCACTTCCATTGAGAACAAATTAAATATGCGAAAATCGCATATTTAAAACTTCTTATCAACAAAAAGATATTATCATAATTAATGAATATCACAGCTGAACCATCCACAAAAGAAAATTCAAATCCACATCAAAAAATAAATAAAAAGCTCAATAAAACATACCAAGATTCAGCCTATTTGCAAGATTCTTGAAATGATCATATAAACAACTCTACAAAGACTGAAAATCCTAAAATGGGACATGGAAGAGGGATTTTTAATGTTTGGGATAAGGGTGACTAATACTTGACATGAAGAATTTTCTTTATAGCAGAACATAGTTCAACATCAATAAAAGGCCACATGTGTACAACATTCAACTCATTATCACTAATTTTTATCTGTATTTTACCATAGAATAAATTATGAATCGGCAGTATAGTTCTAACGACCATAGAATAAACACTGAAGGCGAAACAACACACGATACATGTACATATTGCAATGATATATACGGCAATCACCTGTTCAAAAATATGTTGCGTCCTTTTTCACTGCTCATCAAGCCTCCTCCTCCTTTCTTAGCCGTTATTGGTGTTGAAATGTTGGAACAACCCAAATAGGGTACGTAAAAAGAGTTAGAGATGCATCCAACATATCATACCTACAACTCGGATACTTTTTAAAACTCAAGGGTTCACGCCGTTGTCCATTGATGTCAATGACGCCCACATCATAACGACGCGAACCTTCGTCAACGGCTTGACCATCTCGCTTGGCCTTGAGATAATTACGGTGAGCAGTCCGAGAATATTTCCGGTAAGGCAATGAATAGTAAACGGAGCCAGGTTGGCATCCTCGGAAATCCGAAGCAGACACACACACAGACGACCCCACACCAACAAACAAGGCCAAGTCACCGAGGCTTTTCAGCTCACACCAACAACGAGCCGTCTTATCGAATTTGAAAACCTTTATATCTAGAGTACGGAAAGCCCCGGCTTTGTCGCTGCTAAGGAATCGGTAAACCTGCAACACATCCCCTGTAGGGGTTTCGACGATATACCTCAGGTCGTCTTTGTCCTCCTCTCCTGCCCTTCTGATTTTAAGGGAAGGGGTAAAACGGCCAATTACTACCTTTTCTCCGGTGACATCAATGGAGAAAACTTCACCTGTGGTCTTGGTGACACCCAAAAACAAACCCCTGGAATTAGAGTAGATGACGTCACAATAACCTCCTACTTCAAACCCCTTCTTACGCCAGCGACCATTACCACCACCGGGTTTTAAAAATGCTAAATCACCTACATTGCCATAAATCATCAAGACAACATATTCATCGGGAAATAAAGCCGGATCTTTGGACAGAGTGGCTTTCACAATGTGCCTGAAGTCATTAAATTGCTCAGAATTGAAACATGGAACGGGGGGGAGACGAATAATTGAATCAGAGGAGGATAGAAAGGGATTGAAAAGGGTGACCACAACATTTTTGTCTACATTTACGAGCCATCCAAAGGCGGAGCCTATTATGCGTAGGTGTGTTTTGTAGGGAGACGGGAGGTGGAAGTTGTTGAGGATTTTGCGGCGGGTCACGGAGTAGAATTCCGCCACGCCGCCGTCGCCGTCGTTATAAAATACATCGGATCCAGGTGCTCCGAGCATAAGCAAAGGGATCTGAGTAGTGGAGGTACAACGCACCTTATTGTGATGATTTCGATTTCGAAAGTCGAGTGCTGCAGCTCGCCACGGCACACAGACGGATGCGAAGCGGATGTAATCGGAGAGATCGACAAACCTGTCAAGGATCTCATCCATTATAAGAACCGGAAGCCCGACTGCCCAATCACGCTGCTGCTCCAAAGACGACGACATGAATGACCACAAACAAGCCGATGGATTTGATACAGAACGGTAGTCGGACCAGCGACAAATATAATAAGGGAAAACTTTACGGTGACTTCAAGGGCACTATGCCCCGCACTTCAACCATTTATAATCATATATCTATTAATTTAAAAAATTTAAAATATTTTAATGGTTTCTATTAAACACAACTAAGTGAAGAATATTGGTATGAAGGCACCATAGAAGTTCCCTAAAATAAGGAAAGTTAAAATCTTATGATGAGTATTGCATGATACTAGGTAGGGCTGAGTATGAGACTTGAAAATATTCGAATCGTATCGAAATCGAAAAATCTCCGATGACCATTGACCAATCTCCGAAAGAACCGTCCCGAGTTGATTTTACGTGACGGATCTGGTGATTATTAATTCCCTTAAAATCTCTGTACCGAAACGAGAGCCGATACTTGAACCGATTTATAATTGTATTAAATTAGCTATAAATCTCATTATATTCGATAGTTAATAAGTAAAATAATATTTTTATTAATCTTATATCTTAATTAATCATCAACTAACAAGTAAAAGTTAAAATTTACAATAATCTAGTAATTTCAATTTACGATTATAACTTGGACGTAAAAGGAGATTTATCCGAAAACCGAACTGAACCATACCAGAATCGAAAAAGAACTGTTGACTTTGACTTTTCTCCGAATCGAACCGTACCGAAAAGATAATGGTACGCTTCTGGAGATTTCCAAATTCATGAACTGAACCGAACCGTGCTCACCCATAACACTAGGCAGGTTTGTTTGTTTGCTTTCTAGGATGGAAAACGAGAGGTTTATTCTATCCATCAGGATCAGTTTGATTAGAAGGACTGGATAGGATATGGCTGTATAAGGCCACTTATTCCATGTAATCCATTATTTGACATACACGATAGAAGTACGGGATGAAATCGTTCGTCCCGCATTAATCACATGGATTTGGGATAAGTGTATCTCTCCTTGACCCCCGGAAGAGTTATCCCTACACCAGTCCTAGGTACGAAATTACCAGAATAACCCTGAATTTTGATGGCAAAATCTGAATTGCCATCGGTTGTTCATGTAATTACATGAACACCATCATAAATAGACAACTCACGCAGAGAAGCTCTAAACCCGTGAAATTGAAAGAGGCAAAAGAAGGCAGATTTGTTCTCTGAAACACTGTCTTGTATGTTTTAATATAAACAACAAATTTTTTGATAAACACGTACATGTTGATGAAGAACCGGCTGGGGAATTATTCGCAAATGGGTGTAGATGTAATTTTTTTTAAATAATCAAAGTGATGTTAGTATTGTAACTCTTTTTTCCAGGTTTTCGTTTCAGATCTGTGAAGAATACCTAGGGTTTGATGTCAGTGCGTTTAATAAGTTTTTCCCCGACAATAGATCTCCTTCCCAGGTAACACCTACTCACTTACTTAGTTAGTTAGTATTGCAAACCCATATGTGCAAAATTGAGTATAAGTTATGTGTTGTGTGGCTTGGTGTGTATATAATCTCTTCTGTTAAATGTTTGTTTACTGTTGTGAATTAAAGACTAGTCATTTTTAATTCACAAATTCGCCGTATATGATATTCATACGTTCGGTAATTATGACTGCATTGTTATTTATATATACGCCTCAACTAAATAATTGTGACATCAAATTCTGATAATATTCACTTGTGATTCTGTATGTGATTGTGATAAACTGGGTTATAAGGTATTTGTTGTTGTAGACATTAAGTTCACATGATATGAATATGCCTACAATTTATCGAACTAAGCTACCTTCCGGGTAATGCTATTTGAGAACAGCTACATATGGATTGCGCTGAATTTGAAATTATAATGGTCGTTGTTGTTGAAGAGGTCATAAATCTGATAAAGATTTTTTCATGATGATTTACTTTTACCAAAAAACCTTCATGGAACCTCGACGTAAACGTCGTCGAACACAAAAAACCCATCCACTCTATCGATTAGTTGATAGACTCCCCGATCAAATCAAACATCTGTCGAAGCTCATTAACATCAATGATAAAACTTGTGTTGAAAATCTATGCATGGATAGAAATGCATTTGGATGGCTGTTTTATTTGCTAAAGCATCTTGGTAGGCTTGCTCATTCCCGAGATGTGTCGGTTAGCGAACAAGTGGCCATGTTTTTAAGTGTTTTGGCGCATCACAAAAAGAAAAGTGACAGTTAAATTTAGTTTTATAAGATCAGGTCACACTGTTAGCATATACTTCAACCGTGTTTTAGACGTTGTCCTTATACTATACACCATCTTAGCTCTTCAGCCAACTCCTATCGATGACTCGTGTACCGATTACTATTAGATATGGTTTAAGGTAATAAGATAAATATATTTGCAGTCCATTGTTACATACCATTACACTGGCCACCCAAAAAAATATAACATTTTGGAGAAACTAACTTCACTTCTGCCTCTGGCTGTATTTGTAGGGATGCTTAGGAGCATTAGACGGCACGTATATTGAAGTCCGTGTGACACTAACTGAAAAGCCTCGATAACAAAATCAACGGGGTGACACCTCTTTAAATGTTCTTGGTGTTTGTGAGAAGACCCTAAAGTTTATACTTATACTGACTAGTTAGGAGGGTTCTGCTGCCAACAATTGTGTGTTATGTGATGTGGTTAACAGATCTAATAGCTTATGAGTACCAACCGATAAACAGTTCACATACTTTATATGAGCCTTTTTTTTATCATAACTTTCCATGTTTAGGTTAAATGTCCTCATGAAACAGACCTTTTTGTCCATACAAACCATAAAAATAATCGTAAAACAAAAACATGAATCGGACGTTCACAGTTTCAAGGAACTATTACCTTTGTGACTGTGGGTACACCAACAGCCCTGGATTTGACTCCACATAGAGGTGTAAGGTATCACCTAGATGAGTGGTCAAGGGGCCCCCTCAAAATTACAAATATTTGTTCAACCTCCGTCACTCTAAGGCACGCAATGCAGGGGAATAGTCCTTTGAGATCCTCATAATGAGATGGGTTGTTCTCAGGAGTCCGTCTTTCTACAAAATCTAAACATAGGATAAAATGATAATGGAATGTTATCTCCTTCAATATTACATTCGTACTTCAATGGTTGTCGATCCGATGGAGAATGAGGTCGCAGAGGTTGATGCGAGCGATGGACACTCTACTGAGGTCCCTGAGGATTACATCCATCAAGTGGGACCCTCCCAAGAATAGACTAGTTGGAGAGAGTCCTTCGCAATTTCTATGTACAATGAGTATATGGGTGTGAGTTGATTTGCAGGCATTAACCCATAGTTTCCTAAACATTTTCTAGGAAATTGGACCAAGAGTTGTTTAGTCTAAATCATGTAATCTGGAATGTGAAATACTTACAATTAGTGTGTGCACATTAGCTGTCATCTACGATTACGTATATCTATTTTCAATGTATTATTATTAAGAGAAAAGGCCATGTGCAACGATCGTGCGTGGTTTGGTGTTGGCAATTTTCCTATATTTTTTTCACCCCACATGCAACTATTGGTTATTCGACCCAACGCCCTTCTTGTTCGTAGCGACACATACATATTCCTGTATTCGAAATGTGAATATATATATATATATATATATATATATATATATATATATATATATATATATATATATATATATATATAGGGTTGGGTTCAAATGAGAACCCGTCATTATATGTGAACCTAGGGACTCATCTTGACCATTAGATTGGATAATCTTGATGGTTAAGATCATGACATGTCAGCATGGTAATAATGTAAAAAAATGCATTAATTAATTAAAAATGGTATTTTGGACATATATCAACGTTTACAAAGAGCACTACATTGTTCTTTAGAAAGCACAATAGATTAAGAAAAAAAACAATACGATTCTATACAAAAAGCATCGCAAATTTCGTCTATAAACTGCAAATTCAAAAATTTGAAATGAAACTCAAATTTTCAACAAACCATAACTTTTTCAAATTTTATTCGTTTTGAATGAAATATATATCAAATTAACCACATTCTCAAGATCTACAATTTAAGATACATATTGCATATTTTAAAACGTAAGAAATATATATATATAATTAAATTAAAAAATTGGACTGATTTTAGCACTACAGTACTGTGTAAAAAGCACAATGAACCTGTACATATAATTGCACTGTGCAATATTAGATCTAAGGTCAGGATTAGTCCCTAGGTTCACATATAATGACGTGGTTCTCATTTGAACCCAATCCTATATATATATATATATATATATATATATATATATATATATATATATATATATATATATATATATATATATAGAGAGAGAGAGAGAGAGAGAGAGAGAGAGAGAGAGAGAGAGAGATTGAGAATGCTTTTTTTGCCCAATGTATATGGCATACAGTAATCAAGATGGAATCATCAGCCAGCATTGGGAGACCACCCTCTTCCCGCGGCACAAGGCGTGTTTGGACATTGCAAGAGAAGACGACTCTTTTGAATGGTTTGAAGGATATTATTACCAAGGCTATAAAACTGACAATGAATTTTAATTTGGTAAGCGCTCCTGTTAGAGCAGCACTTGAAGCAAATTTCCCCGAGCACAGATATACGAGCGGAACTGCATATAAATTCAAAGATACATGTTTAGAAGAAATCGTATGGCTCACTAACTCTGATGCAAAGTCATTCGGGATTTGGGTGGAATGATACTGCGAATACCATCACCGTGGAAAATGATGTTGTGTAGCCTGTCCATGTCAAGGTATGAAAAGCATCAATACTAAATCAAGTCGATAACATGTGAAATTAAAATCTTATGATTCTTTCCCAATTAGATTATTTTATGTGTTTATCCTATACATATAAGTAAGTTGGTCCAAATGCATAGACGATGAGGTTCAAGACTTGGCCATTTTTCAAGGAGTTGATCAAAATATTTAGGAAAGATTGCGCTACTGGAGAAAATGCGCAAGGGTTTGCGGATATTATAAACGATGTTCTTCGCAAGGATTTACCTCATGTAGTTCGTAACCCTCCAGAAATGAGCACCCACCTAGAGAGCGAAGGCCATGGTGTCGAAATTAGCTCGAGTATGAATGAGGTACAAGCTCCGCATCTCTAAAAAAGAAATCGCGGAAGAGAAAAGTTGTGGACGCAATGGAAGAACATTTCCTTCATCTCATGGAAAATTTATGCGCACAAACTAACGACTGACTTGGGGACTTAGCACAAAGGATTGGGTTTTAGCAAGATGCAAAGGATTGGGTTTTAGCAAGATGCAAAGGCCCAATGCAAGGTTGTATTTGATGCGTTGAAAGAGTTGCATTTCTTGACAATTGAGAATAATAAACTTGCCATTTGCAAGCAACTACGCAAAAACAATAATGAATTGAATCTATTCTTCAGCATCACAGACGAGTACAAGGTGGTTATGGTGAAGATGATGCACGATGGCCGTTTCTAATTTATGATATTTAAGTAAACTACCTACCCACATTCTGCAGTTATGAGAGTTTGTGTTTATCATTGTAGTTTCTTACTTTTTCCGTCCCAAAATGATAGTCCTGCGGTTGATTTCACACAGATTAAAAAATGAGTAGTTCATATAGTTAAGTTATTAATTTAGTTGGTATTTTCCAATTATACCCTTCTTGAATTTATCAATGTCAATTAATGCTTATAGAAATCAGTGTTGGAATTAGTATATTTATTATTGTAATTGTAAGATTTACATTGTAATCATCAATTTTCAATTTACCATGTAGAAAACTAATATTTCAAGAATATTAATTAAGGGTATGTGTGAAAATGAAAAATTAATGATATGTTAAATATTGTAACTGGACTATGTTTGTGGGACGGACGAAAATGGAATACTGGACTATCTTTGTGGGACGGAGGGAGTAATATGCAGTTTTTTTGCTTTCCCGTGTTTTGAATATTTTGTAAGGATTCGAGGTGTGTGGTCTTGTATTTGATGTGTGGGAATTTAAATTTTAGTAAGTTAGATAGGGTTTGCAATTGTGTGTAGAACTTAGTAAACATTATGTGGTATTATAATACATGGTATTTGCTAAATATTATAAAATGAGATCTTTGAAAATTAGTGCTTGTTAAAAATATCCCGACATCTGAGTTGAAAATCATGATCAAAGTCAGTGGAACAAAAAAAAATAGGGTTTATTCTTGGGTTGTATTGATCAAACAGTAGTAATGGCCTTAACTGCAAGCCTAACCCCAAAGTTGACTTCCCCTGAAGTTAATGCCCATATTCCTGTTAATACAATATAATGGGTCCTTTAACCTCCATTTGCACTCAACATTTAGGGTGCGATTGAAAACCCTTTCGTTCATTTTCGTTTCGTTTCACTAGAAAATAGTGAAACGAAAGTTTTTAAGGAAATAAATTTTTTTGGGGAGATAATGATTGTATATAAATTATTTGTTGGTGAACATGTAATTGGATGTAAATATTTGGAAAAAAAATATATGGCACCCAATTCAAGAATCTAAATTATTTTTCTTTCAATTATGTTTGAATTAGCAGATAATTTTATCTATTTTATTTATTCATTTATAATAATATAATATTTAAATTACAATGAAATCTTATATTAATAAGCCTTATATCATCGAATTTAGACAAATATAATTAACCCATACTATCTAACTTAAACTCATTATATCAGAGTATCAGTTGAGCAATGGCCTTTTTGTGTCGGGCCGGCCCGAGCAGCCGAAGGAGAAAACCCCAACAATGAGCTCCGTCGCCATGCCTTACACCGGCGACGATCAAAAAGTCCGGCGAACTCGGTAAAATGTTCGATATCCCCATGAACGGCTCCAGGTCCTGAAAATCAGGACCTGTAAACAATGCTCCCTCGAGGACAGGCTCGTTCGTCGGCGTTTCTTCCAATTCCGGCCAATTGAATTCCGTGGGCCGTGGATCGATTTCTGCCGGCGGTGCTTCCGGGTCGGTCTCAATGAAGAAGACGAGTTCGGGCCCACTTAACAAATACGGTGAGCCATTGAAAAAATCATCAGGCCCTCAGGAAGGCGGATCTGCCACTTCTCGCCAGAACACTGGCCCTATTCCTCCGGTCCCAGACAAAAGTCAAAAATCGGTCGCAGCACCTCTCTTCCTTGGTTGTTGCCGACGTCCGAAAGCGACAACCGTGTGCAGGCGAGTGCAGGCGCCGCTCCACTCTGGGCACGGAGGATCTTCCCAGATCTCAGAAATCGTTTTGATCCTTCTCCTTCAATTGACCGCACGGCGGTGGCTCGACGAACGGCGGGAGCGGTTCAACATGGAGTAGCTCCGGCTGGTACTCGTGGGGTCGCTGGGTTCAGTTCGGGCGGTGGTCGGCGACGGCGACTGCAGGGCATCCGCGAGGCGTCATGGCTGGTTCACAGTGGTGATGGTGATGGCGATGGATGGAGATTTCGGCCCCGAATTTCTTTTTGAGATTTTTGGCTTGTAATACTTTAGAAATATTGAAAAATGAGTTGAGTTCATTTTTAGAATTTCTCCTTTGGGCTTTCTTGTAGTGAATTCTTGTGGAAATAATTTTTTTTGGCCCCATATCCATTCACTTGTTGGGCCTTTTTTTTTCTCTATAGATGGGGTGAGAAAAAAAATTCCTTTCCAGTCGCACCCTTATTAACTCTAGGGAGTCAAAGGTGAATTGAGCAGTAACGTATCTTACACTCATTTTTGGTGTTGAGAAAATGTAATTGCTTACATAGTGTGCCTCTTCATATCTTTATACCCTTTCACTACACCTGAACATCATCACACGGTTGGCAATGAATAAAAATAGAATTAATGACCTTCTATTAATGGCAGATGTGAAAGGTCACTACACTTATTAGTCGGTTTACTTCAATATATATGGTAATCCATGATCTAATTTTCTCAGTCACATACTCTAACATAGGTAATTTTAAAGGTAATCATATTGGATCACTACAATTATTAGTTTTTTACTACATTTTTGGGCTTTATCTTTATTGTTCATATACGGATGGCTGTTTAAAAAATCGCCACATGACAGGTTGTAAAGAATGGTGTTAACAAGAAACCAACGTGTCTGGAACATGTAGCGAGGTGTTAATTGGACAGAGGAAGAAGAAGAAACATGTTATACTTTTATCTTTGACATTTGCAGGTGCTTGAAGCCTCGGACGATACATTCGTGTTCAACAACATTTGACAAGAATTAACACGTGATATGGAAGAAGCACTCGACAAATAAGTCATTGTTGAAAAGGTTGGCATGAAAATTCACATGATGCGCCCACACTTTAACATTTTGAAAGGCTATGCTCGGTTTACTGGTGTTCGCCTCAATCCAATAACTGGAGAGAAAACAGTGAATCTGGAATACCACGAACTCATCAGTTAGGTATTATAACTATTGGAATAAGAACTAGGAGACTATTTTTTTCTATCTATTGCGGTTTGCACTTTCACGAAAAGTGATTGGTTGGCCATGTAAGTAATCTTAACAACGTATAGGCAGTCAGCAGTTTTTATGTAGCACAAGATACTGCAATCCAATAAACATTATCAAAAGATAATACCACTACATTTATTTTTTTTTGCATCTGATTTTTGAAAGAAGTTCCCTCTTAATATAGTTCTGTTAAAAATGTCACAAATACACTGACACCTTTATGATGTTCATTTATTGTGTATAATTATGTAGGAGAGTGACATCCAATGCACTTCCGGCTTGATGGGTTCCCACGATATCGCTAATGTAGGAATGTCTTTGTGAGACACAACACTGCTGCTATTGACTTCGGTGATGATCTGGAGACTAACCTTCTAGGTGGTAACCCTGACTACCCAATGGTGATTGAAGACTCTAAAACTGAGGACGACCCTTATTGGGATTCCTCTGGCGATGATGATGGAGACAATGACTCAGTGTAGTAGTAAACTAAAGTATACGCACTGGACGACTCTAGCACCAAATAGTTTTGGATGGTTACGCGATGTTAGTTAGTCTATTTTTCTTTCAAGAATAATCTTATTTCGTAATTAATCACTCTTGTGATTTGGTGTGTGAACCTAATTTGCACATTTTTGTACGATTTTTCACGATATTTTTGCGGCTCATTTGTGCGTGATTTGCTTGTATTTATGTGGTTTTGGAGTCCACTTGACATATTTTGCATCATTTTAGGTTTTGTAGTGTTTTCTTTGTTTTTAGTAGTTTTCCTTATATTTTATTAGTGTTTTTCTCTTTATTTATTAGTTTTTGTTTTCAAGGTCAACTTTGGTCAAAGTGAGCCCGGGACGAGGTCAGAAGATGATTCAAACATGAGGAATTCATTTCCAAGCCTCGACATATCTTTGGTGCGAGGATCGACCGGGAACGACGAGAAATGTGGCCATATTCATTATCGCCTCACGCATTCGCTTAGTTAATATATCAGTTGTCGTAATACAAGCATAACTCCAAAACCACTAGTGTCATTTGCCTCCACCTTCTATCATTAGAAAGCTGAGAGAGTCTAGTTCTAAGATGGTGGGTTATTTTTAAATTATGGTGTGAATAGAAGACGGAAACCCTACACCAGGAACACGTCTCTTGATATATAAATAGGACACATGTCTCACTTCTATTTTAAGTTGATTTATTCATACCTTTTGAGCTCTCGTTTATCAACATATAAAAGTTACAAACATAAATATCGGAGGGCCTACTTCAGGGCTGTCTGACTTAGTTTTTTTTTTTTTTTTGTAGGTCGCTCAGGTTAGAGAAGGATGTTCGGAGGTCATCGATCTCTTTCTTGGTGAGTCAATATTTTTGATCACATCAAGTGGCGCAGTCTGTGGGAATACAAGGGACAACGATTCCTTGAGCGAAAGACGTGAGAACCAACCAAATCAATCTTGAAGGGGAGGAACATAACACCATAAATCCTGAACTTTAGCTCAGCGCAATCTGAAGGAGGTAAGACACCACAGGAGAATACAAAAAAAATCCAACCATGGAAACACCACCGTCACGGAGAGAGGAGGAAGAAAGTAAGAAGATAGGGGACAAGAGTAATCCCCCCGAAACAATAAGGCGTAAGAAGATCAATTTGGGGACTAAAGGATGTGAAGAATTACGAAAAGAGAGAGCATGTCACATTAATAAGGGCTTGCTCTAAAAGTTTCTCAATGTGGTACCCATCGACAGGCTATAAAAAATCATGAGTGGGGCAGACGATAGCGATGAGGAGGCAGAACTTGCAACTGTAAGGAGGAAGAATACAGGACGAAACCACTCACTCCAAATCAAAAAAAAGTGCAGAGAAAAAGAACCATGGATGCCTGATCCCAAGTTGGTGCGAGCATCAAAGAGGAAGCGATCTCAGAGGAGGTATTTGTCATCATAGGAGGATGAAGATGGAGATGATATCCAATTTTTGGGCAGCAAAAAAAAAGGAAGTATCAACAAAATAATTCAGGACGAGAGATAGAGGAAGATTAGGAGGAGGTGCTACCAACATCTCGGGTGATAAGAGATATGCAAGAGGCAGTGCAAGGACTTCAAAGGAAGGTCGTAGGAGTAGATCGGCAGGAGTCAAGAGGCCATCCGTTCTTTGAAGGGATATTGACGAGGGCTTTGACTCGGGAATACAAAGGGTTGGACTTTTATTACGAAGGATTTTTGGATCCTACCCGACATGTTCAAAGTTTTGAGAACAAGGCAGTCTTGCGGCAGTACACGAATTTTGTGGCGTGTAGGACATTTTTATCTACCTTACGAGGGTTGGCGCAAGATTGGTTTCATAATTGGCCCCGGGAAGAATCACGAGCTTTCAAGTTTTAAAATCAGCCTTTTTAACACACTTTGATAGAGCGAAATACACACAAAATGGTGTAGTCACTCTTTTCAATGATACATCGACTTGAAGAAACTTTGAAGGAGTACGTATCCAGGTTTACCAGGGCTACTTGGAGATATCTACAACAATAGACGATATGAAAGCAGGAGCACTAAACTAGGAATTACGGATGGGGGGCTTAAGAACCTCACTGGCTAAGAGACCTGCACGTACTTTTGAGTAGGTACTCGATCGATGTATGAAATACATCCACGTAGAAGAAGCAGAAGAGGAATATAGAATACGTTTTAGGAGAGATGTCGGAGATTTAGAGAGAACACCAACAAAAAGGTCGGAACCCAGAAGGGAGGTATGGCGACCAGTAAGAGCAATCATGGCGCCAGATATAGAGGGTAGAGTGGGAGCGAGGAATGATGGGAGGAATTGGAGGGAGAAATCAGATTTTACACCCTTAATGATGTCGCGAGCCCGGATATTCACGATCATGGAAAGACAGATGCCCAATGCCATTAGGTGGCCTGAAGATTATACACAAATATCGACAACCCAAGGTCACAGTTCTTTTGTAAGTTTCATAGTAATTATGGACATTCCCCGGAGAGATACTGACATCTAAATGATGAGATAAAAAGGTTAATTGAGGATGGACATCTCAAAGAGGTCGTTTACAGGATAGAGCGCCTCGAGATTAGAGACAAGTTAATTATGGACTGAGGATTTGCTTGTTCAAGAGCTTTTGAGGATCGTCAATGGCGGATAGTAAATTTGTTTACAGAATGCAGATATTTTTTAGGGTTGATTGTGGGTTTTTTCATTTCTAAGTCTACGAGATTACTTTATTACGAGAAAACAGGCATGTGACATGTGTTCAACACAACGGCAGTATGAATTTAATAACTGACACCTGTGACATTTTGACGGCTTGCTCTTTTTTCAAGAGTCACGTGGGGTTAACTTCAAGACATGTTTTTACATTCTATTTGATTTCCTACATCAATTAGGTAGAATGTGAGGAACTAGCTGATATGACGTCAAATATGCAGGTTGGCATGTACGTTGAGTTAGATCAAGGAGAGGACCTCTCTAAAGGAGTTACCAAACTAATATAAGCTGAAATGGTTTTGTCTCTAAATCAGGTCGGCTGGGAGAACTGGGCTTTATTGTTATGGTATGTACCCCGGCGGGCTAAGGGTATGAGATGGTTATTGGCGCATGGTTAATATGGTAAGTTAACAAAATACGAGTGTTCTAAAAATTATGGTAACTTAGCATAAATGAGAAATTCTAATTCTAAATCGGTGGATTGTTTATAAAATTATGGAGTGAATAGGAGACGCAAACCCTAAATTGAGAGTACGTCTCTTGTTTATATAAAAATGACACATGTCTCACTTCTATCTTAAGTTGATTTATTCCTACTTTTTGACCTCTCGTTTATCACCATATAGAGTTATTAACTTAAGCATTTGAGGGCCTATGCCGAGGCTATCCAGCTTAGGTTTTGTTTTATAAGTCGCTAAGGTCGAAGAAGGCAGTTCGGTTGACGATCTCTTTCTTGATGAGCCAATCATTTTGATCGCATCAATGATGATGATAATAATAATAATAATAATAATAATAATAATAATAATAATAATAATAATAATATTATTGCTGTCAAACCCAAGAAAAAGCAAATCTTTCAGAAGCAACAATTCCATAACATCTTAGTAAAATCCCTTAAAACAGAGTCCAAGATTGGGGGGGGGGGGGGGGGAGGGGGGGGGGGGGGGGGGAACTACAACAACTGCGAATAACATCGATGTCATCATCATCAACGATTTACACCGAAACCAGGAAAAGAATAATATTCAGAAATCAGTCTAACTGATAAACAGCAACAAATGGCATCAAAACGCTCCCCATCCAAAGCTTTCCATCTTTCTCCTCAACCTCGCTCACCGCCTTAACCACTTTCCCTGGTCTATCTTCCAAAATCTGCAGAAACTCACCTTCCGGGCTATACTTGACAACTGCTGCATGCATACGTCCTCCGATTTGCATCAAGTAATGTATTTTCGCAGATATCGGAAGCTTCAGCCAGAATCTCCGGATGTTTGGGTACAGACCTAAGAAGTGGGAGTATATAGTCCGGCGACAGTGTATCGCCACCCAAAACTCGCCCTTATCGTTCGTCCGGACATTATCGGGATGTCCGGGCAGAATGGTCATAACCTCGATGGTCCCCGCCTTTTCACCCTTTAACCAGTACTTACGCAACCTGCGTAAATGTTCCAAGGTCAATTAAAAAATTATGGGTTAATTGCAAAAAGTACCTTAGAGTTTGACCTAATTACAAAAAACACCCAGCAACTTTCAAAATTATGAAAATACCCCTGGGATTTAGTGTTGAAATTAAGGGGCCAACTGTAATATTTTTATTAATGTAAGGGGAGCTTCGAAATGTCTGTTGCTTATGTAAGGGTAGATGTATGACAAAATAAAATATCAAGGGTGTTTTTGTAATTTTGAAAGTTAGGACTTTTTTTTTATTTTTGTAATTAGGTCAAATATCAAGGGTACTTTTTTGTAATCATCCCAAATTTAAAACTACCCAGAGGTTTAGTCTATTACAAAAATATATAATTATCTTTTAAACTTATAAATTACCCCTCAAGGTTTGTGTTAGTTTTACAAATACTGTTACACGTCGATTTGCAAAGTATGACAGAAAGCAAATGCAGCGATGCAGCAGTCCAATGTTTTTTTTTTGTTTTTTTTTTAAAACACCCGAGGGGTGAGACTTTATTAAAGAGACGTATCAAAGAACTATTTTTCATCAGTTCATTAATATTTTTCATCTTTTATTAAGTAATTAAGTGGGTTTTAGGTCCGTACGGTTAGGAAACCCATTAGGGTTATGCTATCATTTATCGCACTTTACAATTATTTTTCTATCTACTCTATCAAATATTCATCTAAACGGATCAATTGGTAAAATAGTAAAAACTATTTATGGTGGTATTTGTAAAATTGAAACCTCGAGGGTAGCATTTGTAATTCTACCTAAGTTCGATTATCTAGTCGTAAGGTTTCCTATATTGGTCATACCTGCCAATTGCACCCTCGCAAAACACGAAGAACGAACCGTCCTTACTCATGGAAAGGCCATTCGGGAATTGAAGATTCTGAATTAGGACAGTGGTTTCTTTTGTGTTTGGGTCGTATTTCAGCACCCTTCCACTATCATCCCCAGTGAAAACTAATTGTAGAAAGTTCCTGAAACAAGTAAATGTGAGAACCAAATATAATATTATATGAAATATAGGGACTATTTGCAAAATAAAATAAATAATAATGAAAAATAAATAATAAACAAGTAAATAAATGAAATTGCAAATACCCACCTACTGAGATGGGTATTTGTAATTTTAAGAGAGAATTGGAATTTTTTGTAATCAGTTTAAACATCAGGGGTAACTTTTGTAATTAGGACAAAATTTATTTACTACCTTCTTTGATAGTTGGTGGAACTATCAGTGAAATAAATATTGCCATCGTCATCAATATCTAAGTCGTTCGTAAATCTCAGAGGAACCCCTTCGGCCTCGGTAGCCAAGGGAATTGCCAAGCCACCTTCGGGCCCCACCTTCATCAGCCCAAGATACGCATCCGCGATGTACAAATCACCACTTCTTTTGTCAAATCTTAAACCCAGTGGCCTCCCACAGATATGCTCGTTCGTCAAGTAGTCGAGGAATGATGGTTTTGGATCACATAGGCCCGACCTGAAAAAAATAAACGACGAAAAATTAATTACAAGTTGATTATGCAAGCAAAATTAAATTAGGGTTTATTACAAAAAGTGCCCCTGAGGTTTGACTTAATTACAAAAAGAACAGCTAACTTTTTGAATTACGAAAAATACCATAGAGCTTATACCTTTACACGTACCCCTTCATATTTATAAAAATATCATCCTTTTAACACTGAAATAACTTGGGGGTATTATCTGCAATTTTGAAAGTTAGCTGTGTTTTTTGTTTTGTTTTGGTAATTATCAAATTAAAATGGCAAAGAAACTTTTAGAAACATCCCTGTAGAAAATAGCATTAAAATGTGGAATAGAGATAAATATATCAATGGTCTAAATTGCTCAAATTCAAAAGTCATAACATCATCAGGCTTAACCCGAGATTGATCTAATCAAGCAAGTTTATTGTCATCAAAGACATTAATAGCAAATGATGCCAAATTTAGGTATCAAGCACTTAACAAATAGCAGTATAAGTAAATCACACACACAATGAGTAAACAAAAAAATTAAAATTAAAATTAAAATCGCATTAGTCTCACCGATTAGCTGCTGAAGTGTAAGCGAAATCATTCCACTTGTGGCCATCCCAGAAAATAATCCTCCCATCAGCAACCCCAGTATACGGGCCGCGGCCCATCGGGTCGAATGCCATGCTCTCGGGCCCTTGCACCTGGTTCAAAAACCTGATTTCCGATTTCTGGAGCAGGTTTTCGTGGTCTCTCTCAGCTGGGATTTCGGACCACGCGGGCATTTGCACCTTAACCGCCTCGAAATCCGGGAATTCCGACATTGCGGAGTGGTTGAACGGGTCAACGGCGCAGTACACCGCCAACAGGAGGAATACTCCGGCGAATACTCCGGCGGGTGTCATCTCCGTCAAATTCCAAGATTGTTGGGTCGTTGTCGGGTTTGATTATGAGTAAATATGCATGCGCGGGTCTGTGTGAGGGACTGTATGAAAATAGGTTTAATTTGGGAAAAAAAAACTCCAAGAAATTAATTTGGTGGCATTGCAAGCCAACTACCACGTGCCTACTGCCTATCAGTACTTAAACAGTGCCTTTCGAGTGATCGATCAGCAATGTGAGTCTGAGAGATAGATTAATAAATGTTTTCTGAGCCGAGTTCGCCATTTATTGTATACCGGTAGTGATAAATAGTTAGGCACAATACTGTTAGGGCATGTTTGGGTTGCGTGAATAGGACACAATCAGTCCGACTTTAGCTTGTTTAGGGTTTTGTGCAGATAAATAAGAGCCGGCCAATGAAAAAAGAGTAGAAACTCTATTTTATCCGTATCACAATCCTAATAAATTTTTATTTTTTAATTTATCAATAGTATTTTGGGAGAGATAAGTATTAAATAACAAGTATGTAAGAGGGATAAAAATAAATAATAATTTTTTTATGTAAAAGATAATTATACATATTTAAAAGATTGATTATTTGGGACAACTTAGTTAAATCACAAAATTCTTAATTCTTTCATTTAGAAAGTAATTTATTAATAATAGGAGGATTTGTTTTAAGGACATATGATAAACCACCCACCCCACCAACCCTTTGCGTTCGAGACTATTAACGTGGTTAAGGGCATCCCAACGCCCAGGTATGCTCGTGTATGAATGCGCGCCTCCCATGGAGGCAAGGCAACTGAAGTTGGTGAAAAGAAAATATTAAAAAAAGAAAATTAAATAAAACACTGGTTAGCCTGTTTTATTCGTCCGTTGAAGATTTACCATACATATTTAAACACAAGAAGAAAAAAATACATTAAACAAAAAAAGAAAATTAAATTAAAAACTAGTTAGCCCGAGTTATTCGTCCATTGAAGATTTATTATACATTTTTCTTGAGTAGGTCTCATATTAGTATAGTGACAAATTCAATTTTTACTTTATTGTCACTATTTTCACTTTTGCCAAAAAAAAAAAAAGTCATTTTCCTAAAAGCATTTAAGTAGAAGATAATAAAGTCATATTTTCATTTAATAGTGTCCCTTTTGACTCTAAAAGTGTTACTTTACATTTTGAATAAAAAGTTATCACTATTTTTTTTGAGAAGTATCACATATCCCTTTAAAAATGTTAATTTAAATCTTAAAAAAACCCATCAATTTCCTTTTGAAAATCATCACTCTTAGTCTTAAATATATCATCTTACAATTTGCATATTAAACTATTGTATATAATTTTATTGTAATATACTCGGGTTTTCCCTTAGAAATACGGTGCCAATATTTGCCGCTATAATTAACGAATGAAATACCGAAGGATTTTCGAGGGAAATCTTTACGAGGGAAAATACCCCTCGGAAAAACCGAGGGGACGAAAATACCCTCGATTTTTTATTATTATTATTATTTAAAAATTTTAAAAAACCGAGGACGACTTTTGTGCCATCAGAAAAAACCGAGGGTTTTTTTTTTTTTTATATTATATTATACTTGTAAAATTTGAAGGTCTATGGTTTTGAAAATAAGTATCAGTAGACGATATTGTTTTCAATGTTAACCAATACTGAAATCAACATCAAACAGTTTCAAAATAATAAACAACAGTTTTAGAAAACAGATGTTGAGAACGATGTTAACAACATCGAAATCAACATCACACAGAGTTTAAAAACGTGCAGCGGAATAAATATTAAAAATCGAACACAGCAATTTAAAATCAGTTCACAAGTAAAAGATATTTGTGAACTTGGGTGTACAAATCCGAAAACTATATTACTTATCTTGTTCACGATTAATACAAAAGATTCAAAGTAATATATGAAAACTACGGTATCAAAAACTATGATAGTAAAATACTTGTCGCCTTGAAGGATGATGATCTTCTTTGTTGGTTACGCAACTCCAAAGATCCCGTGATTAAAATCGTGGCTTCAAGTCTTGTGGGAAAGCTTGTGATGATCTTCTCCGTTGGTTACGCAACTTCGAAGATCTCCTTGATTTGGATCGTTGCCACAAGTCTTTTACTTGCCCGTGTTCTTCTTTGCTTGCGTCGTCTTGCTCTTACTGCGTCCTTCTCAAAAAACCGTGTGTAAATATTTCGAAGGTGTGTACTTCTCTTGGCTTTGTCTTGTCTTAAATAGACAAGAGTCTTAGAGTCCTAAACTTGGTAGACAAGTTAAACAAATTCTAAACACAATTTAGGAAATTAAATAAAATTTTAGACACAATTTAGGAAATAAATCTAGAGTCCTAATTCTAGTTCCCTAATATATTTTGGGTCCAAGAAAGGCAAACAACTAAATAAGGAATTATTCCCAAAAATAAAATTCTCAACAATACTAAATTTAATATTTTTTCTTATATTATATTTTACCAATAATTTTCTTATATTCTTCTAATATAAAAATACAAATAAGTTATAAATAATCATATTTAAAGTTTTTTTTTAAAATAATTCAGAATATTTTCATGTTTGTAATTTTTTATATAAAGTTAATTATCATTAATTTATATTTTATTGAATTGTGATTCACAAAATCTAGAAAACGAATATTTTTTTTAAACAATTTTCGATTTTAAAAAAAAAATTGAAAAATATCAAGAAAAAATAGAAAATTAGTAAAAAAATAGAAACAAACCCCAAGAATTTACGAACGGTGTGGGGAGGGGTTCGCCTCGGCGTCCCGGAACCACGAGGGTCAGGTGTCGATCGTTAGCTACGCGTTTCCTATTTTTTTTCGAGTTTAAATAAAAAATAGAAAAAAACTCGAAAAATTTAAAAAAAAATAGTAAAAAATAGTAACCCCAAGAATTTACGAACGGGGCGGGGAGGGGTTCGCCTCGGCGTCCCGGAACCACGAGGGTCGGGTGTCGATCATTAATTATGCGTTTCCTATTTTTTTCGAATTTTGTTTTTTTTTTATTTTTTTATTAAGAAAACCGAGGGAGGAGTTTTTCCTTGGAAAAAAACCGAGGGAAAGGGGAAGCCATCGGTTTTCTTAATAAAAAAAATAAAAAAATAGTAAAAATAAAACAAATCCTATCATCTTAGGCACGTGGGGTGGTTTTGACCCGATTTCGATCGAAAAATATCAACGAGCATGTGTGTATCCACACGTGTCGTGTAATTTGACCAACAACAAGAATCGATCGATCGATCAACTCTTTCGGTTGGAAACGTGAAGCGATGAAGCGTCGTGATTTTTCCGAGAAGGCGAGGGGTGCGTCTCGGTGTCGTGGAACCACGAGGGTCGGGCGTCGATCGTTTAGTACATGTTTTCTATTTTATTTTTTTCGATTTTAAATAAAAAATTAAAAAAATATCAAGAAAATATAGAAAATTAGTAAAAAAATAGAAAACCCCCCCAAGAATTTATGAACGGGGCAGGGAGGAGTTCGCCTCGGCGTCCCGGAACCACGAGGGTCGGGTGTCGATCGTTAACTACGCGTTTCCTATTTTTTTTCGAATTTAAATAAAAAATGGAAAAAAACTCGAAAAATTTAAAAAATAGGTAAAGAATAGAAACAAACCCCAAGAATTTACGAATGGGGCGGGGAGGGATTCGCCTTGGCGTCCCGGAACCACGGAGGTCGGGTGTCGATCGTTAATTACGTGTTTCCTATTTTTTTTCGGATTTTTTTTTATTTTTTTATTAAGAAAAACGAGGGAGTTTAAACTCTTATTTTAAAGTGTATTGAGATCATTTCACAATTTTGGCACTATTGTCAGTGAACGCTTTAGGTTTTTGAGCTTTTTGTTTTTATTTTCCATGCTTTTAGTGTAGATTGCTCGTGTTTTTACTTGTTTCTCCTACTCGGTACGTCTACTTTTGTGTGTTGAGTGTTGTATATGTAAGGTCACCAACCACTCGGGGAAGAGCTTGTCCCTTACAATAACAATATCAACCGTATCAATCGGGATTTGAGAGTTGAAGATGACAACGGGTTCTTAAAAGTTTGTGGGAAGTTCTTTAATATTTTTTTTATGTACAGCCCCTTTGACGAGCTTATGACAATCCACCTCGGCTAACAAACTAGATCATCAAAATGATCAAAATCATTAAGGGCATCAAGATGGTCTAAATCGCCAAGAGACTCGCCCATCGTACATGTGCTACTTCGCCCAGCCTGTTATTGGCGTGTCTACTTCTTGTATCTGGTTGGGGCTCGTGACTCGTGGCTATGAGCTCAAATCAATCAATATCAACCAACTCTTTTCATTTTACAGACTTCCAAATGAAGATCCATTCAACTATTTCCGAGAGTTCTACACTACTATCTAAACTTTGCCTTTACAAGGCCTCAATGAGGATCAACTCATGATGTATGTTTTCCTTATATGTTGAAAGATCGGGAAAAGACTTGGTTTATGTCCTTGATCCCCAACATCACTAAAAAATCTCTATCTCTCTCTCTATATATCTATCTATCTATCTATCTCTCTCTCTATATATATATATATATATATATATATAATATATATATATATATATCTATCTATCTATCTATCTATCTATCTATCTATCTATATATATATATATATATATATATATAGATAAATATATATATATATATATATATATATATATAAATACTAGCGTTTCTAAAAATATTTCTCAAAGTTTTCCGCCCATTTTACTTACTATTTGTAGTATACATTTATTATTTATGTAAATATTCTTTGAAGATTATGATTTAGGTAAAGAAAATATTAAATATATAGAAGAATTATGTATAATAATAAATAAAATCTGAGAAAAATAAAAATACTACATTTTTTTTGAAGAAAATATATAATATAAAAAATATACAAATAATTAGTTAATAAATTTGAAAAACCCAAAAAAGCAAAAGTAAAACATTAATGTTTTTTCAAATGAATAAAATTAAAAATATTAATAATATCATATAGATAAAAATATAAGAACTTATAATTAAACTATAAATATTTATTTAATATATATGAAATAAACCCGAAAACTCAACAATCAAATAAAATTAAAGAGAAAATTCATAAAATAAGTTAGATTAACAAAAAAGAATTCATAATTAGATTCTATAAAATTATTAAATAAATATAAAATAAAAAAGAGAATCGATAAAAATATATAATAAAAAATAATAATAGCAACTACAATAATATATATATATATATATATACACACACACACACTAGTTTAACACCCGTGTATTACACGGAATTTATAAAAAAACTAAATATAAAAAATATTTGTGAAAATTATAAAGTTTTAAATTTAAAATAAAAAATTGAAAGGTTGTGTTCTCAACCCGTGCCCTATTCAATTTATTAATTATTATAATTACTAATTGATATTATATTTTAAATTTATATTATATTCATTAATAATTATATTTACATACTTATAAAAATTCAAAATATGTCACATTTTCAACCCGTCTCTAATCTATATTAATTAATATTATTAACTCATTTTATATTTTTATGTTTAGATTAATTTTGTTAATAATTATAGTTACATACTTTGAAAAAATTCAAAAGGTGACATACTCTCAAGTCTTCTCGCATTGTACCATTGTCTAATAAATATTAATTAATTATTATTATTATTATATAATTTTATTTTTTATATTTAGATTGAATTCATTACTAATATTTAGTTACATACTACAATTATTGCAAACATATCATAATTTACCTATACAGAATATTTAAAATTTCAAAAATAAATTATTTCAACTTTTATTATAAATACAATTGATTTAGTTATTTTTATTTTTTAATTAAAATCATATGTAATTTATATTTTATTTAAAATAATTAATTTAAGTTTTTTCTACTAATTATATACGACTTATTTATATTTTTATATTAGGAGTATAAAAGAAAATTATTGAATTAGACAAAATATAATAAAAGAAAACTATTAAGTCAGGCTAAATATAATAAAAGAAAAATACTAATTAGGCAAGATACAATAAAATAAAAATATTAAATTAGGTATATATTAGGCTCGGATGACACATAAGCAAACGAAGCACCAAATTTTTTAATTATCCAAGCGAAGCATACGAAGTAGACACATAGATTAAGAGAATTTTGCATTAATATATACTTGTTTAACACCTGTGTAATACACGGGACTTATTTTGATAATTACTGAATTTCAAATCTAAAATAATGTATTCTCAACCCGTGCCTTGTACATGTATAATCTATTTATTAATTATTATAAATATTAAATAATTTTGTATTTGATGTTTATATTAAATTCATTAATAATCTTAGTTACATAGTTACGAAAATTCAAAAGGCGTCACATTCTATACCCATGTCTAATATCTATTTTATTATTAAATCATTTTATATATTAATGTTTAGAATAAACTCATTAATAATTATTAGTTACATACTTTGAAATATTCAAAAGATGTCATACTCTCAACCCGTGTCGCATTGTACTGGTGTCTACTCAATTTTTATTAATTATTAGTGTATAATTTAATATTTTTATGTTTAGATTGAATACATTACTAATATTTACTTACATATTTAGATTAGTGTAAATAACTCATATTTTACCTACATAGAATATTTAAGACTCAAAAAATATAATTATTTTAAATTCTATTATCAATAAAACTTATTTAGTTATTTTCATAATAAAGTTTTTTTAATTAAAATTATTTCATATGTAGTTTGCCTTTTAATTAAAATAACTAATTTTGATCTTATCTATTAATTATATAATACTTATTTCTATATTTATATTAGGAGAATCAAAGGAAAGTATTGAATAAGGAAAAATATAATAAAAGAATTAAATTAGGTAAGATACAATAATAAAGAAAGTATTAAATTAGGTAAATATTAGGCACGGATTACACATAAGCAAATGAAGCACCATAATTTTTTATTTGCCAAACGAAGCACACGAAGCAGACACATAGGTTAGGAGAATTTTGCATTAATATATAGGGGTGATATATATATATATATATATATATATATATATATATATATATATATATATATATATATATATATATATATATATATATATATATATATTTGTGTGTGTATAAGAAATCTGGAAAATAAAATATGAATATAAAATATATAAATAAATCTAAATAATTAGTTTATAAATATTCAAAACCCTATATTAAAATAAAACCCTAAATTAAATAATCAGTTTATAAATATTCAAAACCCTAAATTATAAATATCAAATTTTTTTTTGTTTTTACTATAAATAAAATATAATAACTTATAATTAAATTATAAATAGTTATTTAATAAATACAAAAAATAGAAAACAAACCAAAAGGTTGCTAAAATTATAAAATTAGATATGAATTCATAGCTACAAAAAAGTTACCATTAAATTAAAAAAATTATTAACTAAATATAAAATTAAAAAAATAAAAATTACAAGAAACATAATATAATATAAAAGAATTGGGAAAAATAAAATGAATAACAAAAATATAAAAATTTATAATTTGATTTTAAAAAATTATTTAATAATTTTGTTAACTAAAAAAAAAAGATTGTATGAGTACAACTACAAAATTGATGCAAAGACGACAAAAAAAATATAATTAGTAACAAGAACATGTTTTTTCTTCCATAATTTTATTTGTTGACCAGACCAAGTGATACGAGGACAAACCTAATAGCGTCATATTTTTTATTTTCTACATGTGACTCGAGTAAAACTCTGATGACCCAAATATTGACTCTAAACGTGTCACAAACTTGACAATGACACTTTTTTTTTTTCCTTTTTTTTCGTTTTCTTAAAAAAATTAAAAAAAATTATATTATGAACATAAGTGAAAGGTAAATAACTTTATACAATTATTTTATTAAAATTTGAAATCAAGATTATATATGGACAGAACAAAAAAATGATTACATAATCACATAATATAAAGAATTCAATACATTATTTTAAAATTCTTAACTAAATAATTATTTATGAACGTTTGTATATTAATAATTTGTGACTAACTAAGATGACTTTAAGTATTTAACGTTATAAATTCACACATAAATGGTTTATTACTCTTGGTTATATAATTAATTCGTATAGACTGAAATCTATATATAAATTTTAATTTATTATCGAGTTCATCAACTGACTCGATGACTTGGTGGTTAATTACTCAGTGGCTTACTCGAGACAATTACCGGGCTAATTAAAAAAAAATAACTATAGTAAAATAGAATACAAAGGCCCTCAATTAAAATTTTAATATGATGTCTCATTTATTTGGTATTTCTTTTTTCAAATTTGTAGTATTTTTTTTTTATATATTTTTACAATATCTATATATATTTTTTAATTTTCTAGATTTAGGAGATGATTTTTTAAAATATAAGTATATTACTTTATGTTTTAAAATATTTTAAGATTTTAATTTATCATATTTTATAACTTCTTGATCTTTGTTATTGTTTTATTATCAACTTTTGATAGATAAAAAACTATTTAAAATTAACTTTTATATATTTATTTAATTTACTTTATCACCATCGTCAGTTTATTCTTTCAATGTCTTTAAAATAAATATTTAGAAATTAATGATAATTTTATTATTTTTATCTGATTTCAAAATAATTTCATATTTATATTATTATATAATATTATAATATTTATATTTATATTTAATTTTATTTTAGAGATTATTAAGAACCATTTATAATTAAAACATATATATGTTATATTAATTTAACTAATTTTTCTAATTATTTTATTATTTATATCATTTTAAGTGTGTTTTGTTACTTTTAGGATTTAGTAAATGATTATTCAGGATTTAAATTATTTTTAATTTATTCTATAGAATTATTGTGAAATAATATTTATCTTATATTATTTAAACTATTACTATCTTCATAATTTTTTTTATTATTTGATAAGTATTTGTATATAAAAATATATTTCTTATATATAATTAATACATTTCATATTCTTTTATGATTTATTTTATTATTTTATAACATTTCTTTTCTTTTCTTATTATTAAATAATTACTTAGAATTCATATATCTTAATCCAATTTTAAAATAGTTTAGGATTTATTTTATATTATTTATAATATATATGATTTTTTTGACTTTTTAATTTAATTTAATTAATATTTATTTATATTCTAAATACAATTTCTTGTATTTATTTAGTTGATTTTATATATTTTTTTAAATTTATATTACAAGTATTATATTTTAATTGGCTAAAGGTTTATTTAGTAATTGTATAATTATGTTGATATAAATTATATTTAAAATAAAACGTACAACAAAGTACGACTAAAGTACAACTAGATTATTCAGTTGTACTCAAATAGATTGATGTGATTGAATTATGACATAATCTAATAATAAACTATCGTGTACATGTTGACAAACAAGTACAACAGATAGAAGCCTAAATTTATTATAAGATCTTCACTTTGTCTTTGACACAAAGACTAAACAAGGAGATGACTTAATGATTTGTAATAAAAGTGACTAATATGATTTTTTTCGCGACTAACTAAATGGAAGAGCTTGAGACTATTGTCATGTGAGTTAAACTATAACTTGACGTATAATGTAGTATGCAAAATGTTGTTTCATAATATATAAATGTGGAGTTATTAACCTTTAATTTTATAGTGCGGATATAGGCACCCTATCTATTAATGAGTTCACCACACTAAGAAAAAATCAACAAAATTACACCCCCATCTTCTTTAACCCTTCACTACCACTCCAACTCTGCCATTATCATCGCCTATCACACTGTCGCCGCCACCATCGAACAGGAAGAAGAAAAATCGTGATGGGTGGTGAAAGTTAAGTGATGGATCTGGGCGACAAAGGGTAAGAAACATATATAAAATATGGGTGTTCGTCTCTAGTTCTCGAGCATATGTCATGTGTTTGAACTTTTTGATCGAACAATACAACGTTGTTCGAAAAAAAATTTGAACAAGCCTTAAAGGGAGCGTTCAGATCAATTTTTCGAACATGTGTTTTGTGTACGAATAAATTTCTTGCAGTTGTATTTTGTGTTCGAATCGATTTTTTAAACCTTTATTTTGTGTTCGAAAGTTTGGTTCGAATGACTTTTTCACTACTGCAGAAAGGCTTTTTAAC
>BMAC01000191.1:234889-273834 GCA_014905375.1 Phtheirospermum japonicum
ATATATATATATACAGGAAAAGCAATGCCAAGCACAACCATAAAATTGGTTAATATCAACTCAGAATAAACAAATCTTTTTATATAATTTAATTTATAAAAAATCCATCTTGATCAGGATAGATACACCTCAAAGCTAGCAGTCATTGCCACCTGGCAGACGAGGCAAACGCCGACAAAGCGCTCGCACTCCTTACACAAACACAGGTGTCGACATGGCATCAGCAGAACCGACACCTCCTTCGATCCTCAAGACCTACAAATCATAATATTATCTTTCTTGGTCGAGACAGATCCACCGACGCAGGATGCGGCATCGTCGGCGGCATCGCTCTCACCGATGCCTTCGTTTCTGGCGGTGTTGGAACACTGCATGGCTTGCTGGAGATTGGTTTTGAGGACGTTGACGACCGATTCATTGTACTTGTCCATGTAGCACCAGTTTTGGGCCTCGGACGTTACTTGCTTCATGGTCTCGACGAGCTCCTTGTTCTTGCGGGTTGCATTGTCGAGCTCGAGGTCCTTCTCGTGCATCTTTCTGGCCACACCCTTTTCAAGGGCGCTTAGGAACGAGGACATGTGTCTCTGCCGTATGTCTTGCACGCCTTTCGCCATCAGTAAATGTACCTAACAGATGATATTCGTCGTCTATAACAAGAAGGCAACCACAGCCTTTACTGGTCAGCTCGACCAACTGATCCATTATTAGATCTTGTTCCCTGCACACTGGAAGCTCTTCTTTTTTCTTCATCAAATCCTTCACCTACAACCCATAAAAGTTGAACATTCTTGAATCAGACAAACCCAGTTTTAAAGATTTGAAGGGAAAACAAAAACAGAAAATTTGAAGATCAAAATAGATTATAACTCAAACTGAATATATATCCGCCAAATATCATCAAAATCATGTAGAGATTTTGTTTACCTATTGTGATCTTAAATATCTATATATACACTGCACATTTTGCTCCAGCTATATCCAACATTATCATGTTTCTAGACCTAAATCCCACCAACGACAATATTTCTTCACAAAATCTCCCCAGAAAACCACAGTATAAATTCACACAAAAATCACAAACACCAAGAAAGGAAATAAATAAATCTAAATCCCTAAATTCATGATTGAGAGATAGCTACAACTGAAACACTGCCATCATCAGCAATGTGCACCAGATGGAGCTCTGCAGCAAACCTATATATATATTGAGCTAAATAGGATTAATTTTTCTAATTATCCCAAGATAAATAAATGTGGACAAAAGAGAAAGAGAACATATTTTTATACCTTTGGCCATCAATCCTATGTTCAGAAGGAGCATGCCAGTGCATTTGCTTTAACGTATAAATCTTGTTATCTATAGTTAAGACCCCTGAATGATCAGGGTAACGTACCTGCATCCATTACTAATTTCTCGATCTTTTCTATAATCAATATATTCCATCAATTATAATAATAAAAAAATATTCTTTTAATTTTATTATGACATCAAGTAAATTGTTATCTAATTACAAATATGAATGTGAAAGGTGAAGAAACAAACCCCAATATTGAACTTGTTATTGACCAAAGTAACATTTGTTGGGCCATATGATCTGAGCAAGGGCTTCAAGTTCTTGTTAAGCACGGCTTTGGATGTCACGATATTAATCGGCGATTGCGCTTTTCCATTGACGCACATCGAGAAGTTTGGGCTCAGACTCCCCCACTTGTCTGGGCCTGTGGTTCCAGAGTATGTGAATTGAAAGGGATCATCTATCTCTATAAAACCAAACAATTTCTTTTATCAGGTGCAATATTATCACAAATTACTTATCCACTCAATTATGGCCCAATAATAAATACAATATATCCCCTGCCAAGATATGTATCCATTTCGCATGCATGCCACAAAATAAATAAGAAGATGAAGAAATATACGTACGCTGTGAGGGAGCAGTAAGAAATAGAAGTGTAGTTGCAAAGATGAAGAAAGCTAATCTTGAAGCAGCCATTGAAGGCATAAATATATTTTTGTGGTTTTAATGTAAACTTTGAAGTATAGTTTGGGTGTCTGAAATGAGTGGACTTTTGTAAGCTTCAGATAGTGTAGTGATATGGGAGAGACTAAGCAATTTGGTGCTGACCAACATATATAGATTTCCGGAATTGGCCCAAATGGTCTCTCTCTCTCTCTCAATTATTTAATTTTAAGAAAAAATAAATCACATATGAACTGATTGCATGATAAAAACAAAATTTTGAAATCTAAATAGTGTTTTGTGTAGCCAGATCAAACTTTATCCAACATAACAGTCGAACTAAAATGAAAAAAAAAAATCGCATAGAAACATAGAAATTGCACTAAAGTAAAAAAAAAAAAATCCAACTTAAACTGAAATTAAATAAGAACAGCAAAAGAAATTACCAAACATCCGAAAATTCTAAACACAAACAGCAGAAAACAGAAAAAATACTTAACTAAAATACTCAAACAACGCCAGCAGAAAGATATCACGATAGTCGCCACAAGACCCTATGGTGGCGGTGTGCTTGCAGCGGCGCGAGTTGGGAGCTTGGCCGCCGGAGAAGGAGAAGGAGACGGAGTATGAGGATTTGGTTCAATGGGGTGGGACGGGGCTTCGGCTACTAGAGATGTGGACGGGGTATGAGATGGTGACTTGACTGGTGGCGCGTGTGCCAGGGTTTTAGCCGCCGGAGATGGGGATGGAGAACGAGACGGTGGCTTGACTGGCGGCAAGTGTGCAGGGGTTTTGGCTGCCGGAGACGGGAAGGGCGGAATAGACGGTGGGCTTGACCGGCGGCGCGTAAGTTGGGATTATGGCCGAGGGAGATGGGGAATTGGGGTCGTGTTCAAGAATTAGGGCGGAGGTAGATGAACTGAAGGGACTAGGATTTTTTAGTTAATATTAATTATTTTTTAGGTTTAAAATATATATATTTTTGGTTTAATATATATATATATATATATTTGGTTTAATATTTAATGTAGATCGTCAGATGAGACACGGATCAACGACCCAAAATTTTTTTCTTGATAAAGACGATGATCGGTGACATGGCAGCTTACTATTCTACGGCGGTTCTTATGAAACCGCCATTAAATGTCATCTTATTTACAGCGGTTCTAATAGAACCGACGTTAAATCTACTGCAATAATTAACTCATGAACTAATTAACGTCGGTTTTTGAGGAACCCGCCGTGAATACTTGTTAATTCACGGCGCTTTCTTAAAAACTGCCGTTAATTTTAGATCAGTTTTAACGTCGGTTTTCATAAAACCGCCGTAAAATGTACGATTCTACGGCGGTTTTATGAAAACCGCCGTTAAATGATCGATTTAACGGCGGTTTTTTGGAAAACCGCCGTAAAAAAGTATTTAACGGCGGTTTTTCCAGAACCGCCGTTAATCAGCCGCCTTCGTATCCTATTTCTGCAGTAGTGTTTTGAAGGCATTTTTTTCTTTTTCTTTCTTCAATGGCATGACGGCGGCAGCGTATTTCAGTGTGAATGTTTTGTTTATGTTCTTCATAGACAGCGGGCCATGGCAGTGGCAGCAGTGATGGGCGATGACTGGAGTGGTGGTGGAGAGCTGAAGGAGATAAAGTATTTGGGGGTGTAGGGTTTAAGGATAATATTGATATTTTTATGATAACATTTTTAGTTGGGTGAACTAATAAATAAAACGAGGTGCGTATATCCACACCCTTTGTTTTAAATTTGCTCGTGTTGACCAAATCGTGACTTGAGTATTTTAAGTTATTATATTACATTAATAAATTAATAATATTACACTTACATCGAATGAATTTACACCATCAATTCAATTCGTTTCGTGCATCGCACGGGTTAAGCACTAGTTTGGATATAATCTATGATTATTTTTCCAGAGGAACTACTTCATTAGGATAGGGGAATTGCTGCGATTCTTTATGAATAGTATTACTCTAATCAAAAGACGATGAATATACGTGTCAATATAACATCGTTTAGCCAAAAAGACGGGAACCTTTTTCATGAAGTTTGGGATTGGTTCAAAGGGCTATGTACTCATTCCCCCCATAATTATTAATCCCTCTAGCTTATTAATCAATTCTTCTACGACATGTGTGTCAGGCTGTACAGCCTAACACACTTTTTTTGTATACGGCGGATAATATCTCTGGGAGGATATTGGGGCCTGCAAGACTTAAGAAGTTTATGACATCTTTGAGACAATTAGTCACAACTCGCAACAAAAGAGTACTCGTTCTAAGAAAGTGATCATCCATGAAGTCACGCCTATCAATGACTACACAAGTCATATTTGGCCTTATTTGGTCTAAGACTGCGAATACCAGGATTGGGATTTCGAATCCCACTCCTTGTTTTTCTACGATTCTAATTTTCAATCCACAATCAACCATTTCTTACACCTAATCCCACACTCATCTCTTTTTATCACATCATCATTATATTTAAAAAATTAAATATTACTAAATACAATATAATAATACACTATCATCCACTTTTCAAACATGATTTGACATCAAATACAATATAAAAATACATTATCATCCACTTTCCAGACATGATTTGACATCTACAGTAAAAAGTAAAGGGTTCTGAATCCTATAACAAACAAAGGTTTTTATTATTTACAGAATTCTGAATACTCAAGATTTTGAATACCAAAATTCAGAATTTCAACGAAACCTAGTCCAAACAACCCCATTATGACTTAACTAAGCAAGTCGCTTTACTGACGAATCAAAGTATGTCTCTTTCCAATCTTCTGTATTCAACAAAGACATGTGGGATATGTGGTGGGTATGGGCATAGAGAGAATGTATGTAATGCTTTATATGACCAATCCTATGATTTCGATGAGCAATTTCATATGGGTTACTTGTATCAAAAAAACCATAACAATCAAGGGTATCAAATTTGTCTTTCTCAACAAAATAACTCTTACTCTCAAACATGCAAGGGCATTTTCTAGTGTAAAAATGGGGAGCTAAAGTGCAAATATTTCCCTTATCCCCTTTCGGTATATATATGGGTAAAATACTTATACCATAGAAGTTCAATCCCATCCTGAACATGTAGAAATTATTTCATCGATTAAAAAAACAACCAAAAATAAATAAATAAAACTAATAATATTTTTTTAGTAATTTGGAAGATTTTATATGGTAATTTAGTGGTTATATTTCAGTAGCTTTCCATTTCAATTAGTCCAAGTTTATGAATGTATATGTATATTCAAGTTAGATTTCTTTCAATCTAACTGTCATTCTTAATTCTTGTTTTACCATTTCTTAGTTATAAATTCAAAAAATTGAATACCATTGATACATAGTTTAAGAGAAAATATGAAAAGAATCACGATATCTCTACAATAAGACTTTGAAGCGAAATGGATGATGACTTTCTTTCTAATAACGTAGTTGCTTATATTGAGAAAGAAATTGTCACTGTTTCAGCACAAACTCTACAATAATTGATTTTGAATCTATGAAAAAGCATCATGAACTTATTTTTTTAGATGTAAAATATTGGGTATAAATTCTAATATCTGCTTTTATTTTTTTAGTCCCCGCAATAAAATTACTCTAGCTCTGCCCCTGTAAACATATATCCAGATTGCATAAATCACCCGAACTCTAGTTGGTCAAACAACAACAATCAACATGCTCAACCAACTTTTCAATGGTCGCTACTAGACCTCAATCTCCTTTCAATTCAGGCCTCAATATCCGACAGGTACATCTTCTAACCTGTTTACCTTCAATGAGAGAACTCTCAAATTCATATAAAAATGCCCATCAATACCACTTAACTCAACATTCTAATCCATCATATTCACCATCCCTTGAAGACATATTTTATAATTTTGTTCAATCTAGTAATAATATAGCACAATCAAATAACGAGTGGAAAATGCGGAAGCTTATACGAAGAAGCTTGACACACAAATAAGGCAATTGGCCACTTGACTTGGTGGGATTTCTCGAAAACTTAATACGGGTAAATTGTCGAGGCAACCCAGGCAAGAACAAGTGATAGCCGTCTTTCGAAGTGGTCGTGTGGTGAAAAACAAGGTTGCAGTGCCAACACCTACATATGTCCCTATTATTTCATGTCCCACTCAAGATGGTGTTGCTAATCCTAGGTCGACAACTTCTTCCACTAATGTCGAAGATAATGAGGGAAAATTAGCCATTTCTCTTCATAAGTCATCTGCTCCGTACCGGTTTACAATTCTGTTTCCAAGTCAACTTCGCGATGACAAACTGGACAATTCGCGATATTAACTCTTACTCCGGGTCAGGACAATAAACGTGCATAAACTCAATTACCTGTGTGTCCGTACACCGCTAGGTAATTTTCACTTCAAGTTAGGCCAACAAACATAATTTAATTAAAAATGGCTCCTAGGATTATAATATCCCCCATTAGGCAGATGGACATTACTGCCCCCCGTCTATGTTAACTATCTTATTACCTATTCAATATTTTACAAAGAAGTATAAAGTAGTGATCAAGTACCCAAATTACAAATGAAATATGTAGTAAACAATTAACAAACGAAATACTTTAATATCATAAAAACTTGAGTCATCAACTACTCACATGTCCAGAATTAAATTGATTAGGTGGACATGGTTGAACAAAATATGTTTGTAAAACACATGAACAAACTTAATCTAATAACAATAAAAGGGATGAGAACTATTTCGAGCCGCAATGACTCATGGAGAACTCCATTTGGTCATCCCGTGGATGGAAGGGCGTCAACCTTCCATCCTTGGGCACCCAAATCTCCTCCAATATGATATATTTGATGTATTCTATGCAACCAAGATTTTATATCTAAAGTTCACGAGGTGTAGATTATTTATAGGGATCCAAAAAGACCTAAAAATACATCCCTAAAATTCTATCTTCGTCAGCAAACCCGAGTTATGAGTGGGGTTTAGCCTTGGTGTTTCACAATTTCTTCTGCACCCGACTTGTTAGTCGAGTGTCAATTGGGTCACAAGTCAGGTTTAGCTTCAGTTTCTTCACCCAAGTTACATACATGACAAGAAGTCAGGTAGCATCTTGGGTCTTGTCTTCCGGCACACTTTTAGACCTTTAAACGACCGTATCAAACTTGAATGTCTTCGTAAAATTTATAACTTTATGTCTTAGCTTCCAGTGCCTGTTTGAATCATCTCAACTATACTTCTTGTGAGAGACTTATGGCTCAAATACGAAACAAACGTAACATATCTTTGTCAATTCTTCATATTCCCACTTTTTAGCTTCCATCTCCGACTTTGATTTGCCGTTACTTCTTCTTCATGCATCCTTTGTCCATTTGATTTGAGGTTGTCAATGCTTGTATTCCTATGAGGCTCAAAAATCTATCATTTATCTATAAAAAAATACCAAAAATGTAATATTTTCAAGAAACACGTAAAATAAGGAAAACCGCATGAAATATACACATAATATTGCATGTCAACAACTCTTCGTCCCTATGGTGGCCAGAGCTACGGTCGCTGCCTTCTATTTTGCGGTCGCTTATTTTGTCTTTGTCGCCTCCCTTTCCTTAGCCGCCGCCTTGGCCGCTGCCTCCTCATGGAGGCTCGTCATTTTTCTTATGTGGGGATTATACCTTTTGTTCAACCCATTTTTTTTTAAAAAAAATGAATTTGATGAATTTTTCTCTTGTAAGGTAAAACTGAAGAGGTAAAAGTGAAACAAAAGATAGAAGTGCGCCAAGAAACGTGTCAGGGCTAGAAGGGGCACATATGTCATTTCAAGTGGTCAATTGGCTAAACAAATGGCTAAGGTTGTGATATTCTATGCTTTCATTTTGAAAATTCGGAAATAAGTGAGAATAGTGATTTTTTTTTTTGAAAGAAGAATGGAGATTTGAAGTCGTGAATAAAAAGAAAATGTAACAATTGAAATTGATTTAATATATATAAATAATTAAATAATGATTGTAAATGATTGGTAGTTAGAAAAACAATTTTACTCACTTACATTTCTCGTGAATTAAATTACCAAAACATATTTTTTCAAATGATGAATACGGTTAATTTACCCAATAATCTCTCACTTTCGGTCAAAGCAACAAGTAACAACTTTAGAATTATATGTAATTTTCAAAAATAATGAATGAGGTTCAAATAAGTTTATAATTATTTTAAAGCATATACCAAACTAAAATAAAAGAATCATATTGAGTTTAATTCGAATCTCAGATTAGTTAATGTGGCTGGTAAAATTGCTCTCGGTAGTTATTGAATGATTTAATTAAAATATTAATTGAAATGATCGGTGGTAAAAAAGCTAGAGTCGGTTCAAATCATAATTTTTAAATAGAATTTGGACATAAATCCTTAAATCTACTTCAAACTTTGTGGGCAGTCCCTTTTTAAGTTTCTAAAGTCTAAACTCCCCAACTCAAAAAGAGAATTAAAGTCGACTCCCTAACAACCTAAAGAGACTAAATTACCCTCAAATCACTCCGATACAAATTAATTCATCTTTCTCTTTCTAAAAAGTCTGCTCACGCTCAAAAGAAACTTGGTGGTTGAGGAGTAAAGAAAAGTGGGTTTAGTGGCCACAATCATGTTAAGAAAGCGACAAATTCTGCTGCCATGAACCAATAATTTTTAAAAATTTATTGCTGGAAATTCGAAGAGTGTTGTTGCTCAAAAAATATTGAAATCCCATTTTAAAGCGTTTAACTTGCCGAAGGATACAAATTCTGCCTGAGAATCCCATTCGAAGAGTGTTTTTCAAACTTCCATCTCTCACCTGCTGAAGATTACAAATTTGTTGGAAATAAAGTTTCAACAACTGCTAAGGAAAAGATACATGTTGGTGCACACTAGATATTGGAGAAAATGCCTGAACCAGAACATGCTTGTGCATGACAAACGTTCAATAAAATGCTAGAGAAAAATCCCTGGATTTACACCCCTAAGGAGCAAGATGTTAAGTCATATTCATTATTTATGAAACTACGGATGTTTCTAATGAGGATAAGCTCGTCGTATCCCCATTAAAGGTGGTTGAGTCATAACCGAAGGTGAGCTACTTGAGAAAGTAGACGAGGCCTGGGGTTTATGTTTGGTGGGTCATTTTGTCACAAAATTCCCTGGAATGTAGGCGCTTAGGAAGTTTTGTGATGCGTGGAAGGTTTCTTACTAATCTTTCGTGCACACTACATGTTGGATTATCATTAAGTTCAAACACGATGAGAAGGGTGCTAAAGGAGGGTCCCTTTTCGATCTATGGGCAGTCATTGATACTTAAGTGTATCTCACTTGCTTTGAATTTGATTCCACTATGCTCCGACATATCCCGTTAAGATTAAGTTTCCGGTAAGATTATGATTGTTTCAGCCATCAGTAAAGTAATTTGTATCGATATGATCACTCATCAAAAGCCAATAGTTTCTTATGAGATAGTCCTTGTTGAAATAGACGGGGAACCCGACTTAAAAAATATTATCAAGATTGAGTTGCTCGGGGGAAGGGTTCGAGAGCAAGAGATTATTTACGATTTGTGCCTAGGTTTTGTGAATCCTGCAAATTATTGGGCCACTTGTTAAGTAACTGTCCGACAAACACACCGCCGCACAAGTACGACCCTAGCCGCAAGCCAAAATCTAGGTCGAAGGATAAAGGCATTCGAGATTACAAGTAAAGCTGCAAACAAATTGAATATTTTTTATTGATTCGAATTCAGAAAAAAATGAATTTGAAGTCAAATAAGAATCTATATTTTGACCTCAAATTATTCACAAATATGAAAATGAATACTCATGTATTTGATTCGAGTAATATTCAAATATTCGATTTGAATAATATATTGTAATTATAAATTATAAAATTATAGTATTGTAGATTATTTATGTTTTCTATTAATTTAATATATACTAATAAATAGATATTAAAATTAATATATATATATATATATATATATATATATATATATAATATTTAGAAATTATTATATCTTATAATATATTTATTTGTAAATTATATATACATATATATATATATATATATATATATATATATATATATATATATATATGTGTGTACATTTTGTATTAGGTTATAATTAATATTTTTACTTAAGGTTTTCTTAAATAAAAATAATAATCAAAGTTGGATTTCGAATAAATATTTAGATTCAAATATCAAATGGATATGAATTTGAATATTCACAGTCGAATATGAATCGGATATGATTATAGTTGATTCGCTTGTTTTACAACCCTATTTATGAGGAAATCGATGATGCACTGTCTGAGCAACAAAACGCATCTGCAACGGTAGAGGAGCAACCAAGTAATAGATACTTCTAAACTAAGTACCATATGCATAACAACTAAAGTACTAAGTACCAAATGCACACATACTAGTACTAAATGCATAAAGAACAAAAATAATGCACTCTTGCAAAGTATTAGATGCATAAAAACTAAGTACTAAATACACACGAACTAAGTACAAGATCCATATACACTAAGTAGTGAGTGTATAACGAATAAAAAATGCACAATCGTCATCTCCAAGTATTGGATGCATATAAACTAAGTAAAAGATGTATAACAACTAAGTACAAAATACACGCAAACTAAGTACTAGATGCATAATACTAAATGCATAATGTATAAAATAAATGCACACTCGTCAAATACTGAATGCATATAAATTAAGTACCGGATGCATAAAGACTAAGTATCAAATACACATTGATTAAGGACCAGATGCACATACACTAAAAACTAAACTTATAATTAATAAACAATGCACACTATTTGATGCATATAAACTATGTAATAAATGCATAACGAATAAGAATAGATACTCAACAAGTATTTGATGCATATACCAGATGCACATACACTAAGTACTAAATGCATAATAAATAAAGAAATGCACACTCGCCAAGAACTTGATGCATATAACCTAAGTATGAAATGCATAACAACTAAGTACTATACATACACTCGAACTAAGTAAAATATCCATAATATATATAAATAATGCACTCTCTAAGTATTGAATGCATATAAAATAAGTATCAGATTCATAAAGACTAAGTATCAAATACACACAGACTAAGTACCAAATGCATATACATTAAGTACTAAATTTATAATTAATAAAAAAATGCACACTCACCAAGTATTGGATGCATCTAGACTAAGTATGGGATGTATAACTATTGAGCACTAAATGCATAAAGATTAAGAAATACACATTCAACAGGTATTAGATGCATATAAATAAGTACAAGATGCATAACAACTAAGTACTAATTAAACTTGAACTAATTATCAGATACACATACATTAAGTATTAAATACATGATAAATAAAATAAATGCACACTTGTCAAGTATTTGATGCGTATAATCCATGTAACACATGCATAACAACTAAGTACTACACAATCACTAACTAAGTACCAGATCCATATAATCTAAGTACTATATGCATAACAATTAAGTACTAAATACACATGAACTAATTACCACATGCACGTACACTACTAAATGCACAATGAATAAATAAAATGCACATGGAATATATACAAATCAAGATTAACAAATTGACTAAATAATCGAATGAACACCAACAAATCGAGACTTCAATATATTTAAAGTACAACCTTATTGGTTTTATATCTACATGGTGCCTAGTAATTTATTTTATCTTGAGTTATACCCTAGCACCCAAATCTATTAACATTAGTATTTTATCTATATTTACCTCCCAACATTGGAGATGTAAATTAAAAATTAATTAGATAATTATATATATTGTATATATAACGTGTACATAGTCAGAATAAACTTAGCATGGATAATAAACTTTATATTGTTAATAAGCTTGCGACATTTAGTCGAACTATAAGAGGTACTTGGTAAGAGTAGAGATATTACTTAGGTTCAATATAAAAAGTACTTAGTTGGAAAAATAAACACTTTATTGTTTAGTATGCTTGTGGTACGTAGTCAATATAAGTGATACTTGATCAGAGTACAAGTAGTACTTAGGTTCAATATAAACAGTACTTAGTGTGAAAAATAAATTTTTATTATTTAGTATGCTTGTGATACTTAGTCAAAATACTAGTGATACTTGATCTAAGTGAAAGTAGTATTTAAGTTCAATGCAAATAGTACATAGTGTTGAGAATAAACATTTTATTATTTAGTATGCTTGCGGTACTTAGCCAAAATACAAATGATACTTGATCGAAGTGCAAATAGTACTTAGGTTCAGTACAAATAGTACTTAGTGTGTAAAACAAATATTTTATTATTTAGTATACTTGCGCTGCTTAGTCAAAATATAAGTGATACTTGATCGGGATGCAAGTAGTACTTAGGTTCAATACAAATAGTACTTGGTAGGGAAAATAAACATTTTATTATTTTGTATGCTTGTGGTACTTAATCAAAATACAAGTGATACTTGATCGGAGTGCAAGTAGTACTTAGGTTCAATACAAATAGTACTTGGTGTGGAGAATATAACTTTATTATTTAGTATGCTTCCAGTACTTAGTAAAAAATACAAGTGATACTTTATCGGAGTGCAAGTAGTACTTAGGCTCAATGCAAATATTATGTTGGGAATTTATTCTTGGCAATAATTCCTATTTTAGTTGTTTGCCTTTCTTGGGCACAAAATAAATTAGGACTCTAGATTTTGTTTCCTAGTTTATGTATAGGACTTTATTTAGTTTCCTAGATTGTGTTTAGGATTTGTTTTACTTGTTTACCAAGTTTAGGATTCTAGGATTGTCTATTTAAGACAAGAGAAACTAAGACTTGAACACAAATTGAGAGACGCACGAACTTTTGAGAAGATGCAAGCAGACGATGCTGAAGCAAGGAAAGAACACCAGCAACTACTTGGAGCCACTGTCCGAGATCAAGAAGTTCTTCGAAGTTGCGTGTCCAACGGAGAAGATCTTTTCATTTAGGCGACAAGTATTTAGTATCATGTTTTTGATACTTTAGTTTTCATATATTACTTCTTTTTTTATGTATTGATCGTGAACAAGAAAGTAATATAGTTTTCGGGTTTGTATACCCAAATTCACAAGTACTTTTACTTGTGAAATGAATTTAATTTGCTGTGTTCTTGAGTTTAAATTTCCGTTGCATATTTTTAGTTAAACTCTGGTTGATGTTGGTTTCAATGTTGGTTAACACTGAAAACAACAACATATACTGATACTTATTTTCAAAACCATAGACCTTCAAATTTTACAAGTGGCATCTAGAGCGGGTTACTTAAACTTTAAGTATTAATCCTTATTTGTTTAGGTGCTATGGATGCTCAAGACAACCCAAGGCCTACGATCCTCAATGGGGAGAACTACTCTCTCTGGAAACAGAGGATGCAGTGTCATTTTAAGAGCATCGACGAACGTGCATGGAGAACCGTTCTAATTGAATGGGAAAAGCCACATGTCACTGATGCTGAAGGTGATACCCTTGACAAGAAAGAGATAGATTGGACTCCTGAGGAAGTAGTTGCTGCAAACTGGAATTCCAAATGCATTAACACTCTTTGTGGGTATGTAGACACAAGCTACTACAGAGTCATCAAGAATTGTGATTCAGCAAAGGATGCATGGGACGCACTTATGTGAAGGGATTCAGAGCGTTAAGAGATCAAGACTAAGAATGCTGACATCTACCTTTGAGGCAATGAGGATGGATGAAAAGGATTCGATCATGGACTACGCCATGAGACTCTCAGATATTATAAACGAGTGCAGAGATCTTGGTGAATCAATAACAAACACACGTCTTGTGGGAAAACTACTGAGATCCATCTCAAAGAAATTCAGTATGAAGGTGGTTGCCATAGAAGAATCCAAAGACGTTGATGACATAGAGTATAATGCCTTAGTTGGCTCTCTCAAGCAATATAAGATGGAACACCTTAGTTCCAACTCTAAAGAGAAGAATGTTTCTCTCTCCTCCGATGCTAGCTTTGACAACGATGAAGATGATGAGGAGTTTGACTTGAAAGGGATTTTGAAAAAGATGGAATCTACTACTCTTGAGGAAGACGAATTATCCTATGTGACCCAACGTTTTAATAATTTCCTAAAGAAGAAGAACAACATTGGAGCATCAAGCACAAAGACCAAGCCGCAGGTGTCTACACCAAAATTCACTGGACGCACTCTTGCTAGATCACAGTCCTCACCTTCGGTATCCAATGCATCCAGCTCCCCAAAACCGATCAGTGAAGTTCAATGTCATGAATGTAAGGGTTGGAGACACTACAAGAATGAGTGTGCTAACACTCTCAGGAAAAAGAGCATGGTTGCCACAAACTTCACTAAGGATGTCAACGATTCCGACTCGCCCGAACCTGTTCCATCTCTGTTTACTAATGTTGTATGGGACGACGACATCCATGTTGGTAACCTCAAAACCAACATCGTGTGCCTGATTGCAGAGGCTACTGATTATCTTGAAGAGTACGAGCAGTTGAGTATTGAGCATAAGCAACTGTTTGTCAGTTGGGGAAAACAGTTACTCAAGGTAAAGGATCTCATGAAAGAGGTGGACAAACTAACCAAGGAAAAGAATGATCAACTTGACATAATTGTCCGATTGGAATCGTCGCTCACCAAAAAGGATGCTGAGCTAGAAAAGTTGAAAACCGAGTTGAAGAAGGTTCAAGGAACCATCATGAACCTGAACAAAGGGAAGGCAAAGCTCGACAAAATCTTGGAGATGAGTTTCCCAGAAACCTCAAAGCATGGAATTGGCTATAAACCGAATCAGCCAACACAAGCATCAAACCAAGAACAGAAACTAACCAAGCGCCACAAGAAGAGAAGGAGACAGTTCGTGTGCCATCATTGTGGTGAACCAGGTCATATTCGACCTTTATGCTGAAAGATTATTGGGGAAAGAAGACATTTTCAGAGAACAAGGGTGGTTGTTGAATCCCATGTTGGTTCCCATGTTACCAACACCAAAACCAACACCGGGTTTAAATAGGTTTGGGTCAAGAAAAATAACATCAAGTGCAATATGATCCATACCTCCCTGAAATCCCACGTCCCTGAAGCCTGGTACTTCGATAGTGGATGCTCCAAGCACATGACCGGATCAGAATAAATACTTTCTAACATTGTCAGGTCTCAAGGTGGAAAAGTAAAATATGATGGAGGTGAAAATGGTCAATCATTGGGCAAGGAACTCTTGATGTTCCTGGCATTGTAAAACTTGAAAAGGTATTGCTGGTTGAAGGATTTACTGCAAATCTGATAAGTATAAGTCAACTCTGCGACGTTGGTTTTAGTGTCAAATTCAATCGAGAAAGTTGTGAAGTCTATGAGGAGAATGGAGATTGCATCCTCACTGGTCAGAGGACTTCAGATAATTGCTACAAATCAATAGCGATGCCCTTTGAAGATTGTCTCAATTAAGTGATGTTGAGGTGTGGCATCAAAAACTTGGGCATGTCAACTACAAGATGATGGACAGGTTAGCCAAAGAGGAAGCTGTGAATGGGCTTCCTAAGCTCAACACTAAGATCATCCCTGTTTGCGAGGCGTTCCAGAAAGGAAAGCAGGTTAGGGTGCCACATCCAGTGGTGTAAAGTCTCACTATATCATCTTGCTTCGAACTCCTATATATAGATCTTATGGGACCACTTGAAGTCAAGAGCCTTGGTGGGAAGAGGTGCGTTTTAGTCATTGTAGATGATTTTTCTCGTTATACTTGGGTAGAGTTTTTAAAAGAAAAATCTGAGACTTTTGAAACATTTAAAAAACTTTTAAAGAGGCTGTGTGTGAGATTTGGTGTGAATATTGGTAGGATTAGAACTGATCATGGAAAAGAGTTTGAGAATGCATCATTTTCAAAATAATGTTCTACAGAAGGCATACGTCACGAGTTCTCTTCACCAATTACTCCCAAACAAAATGGCATAGCTGAACGTAAAAATAAATCTCTTGCTGAGATGACTAGAACTATGCTCATTTCTAATGTTATTGCAAAACGTTTTTGGGCTGAGGCTATGAATACTGCATGTCATATAATAAATAGGGTATACTTTAGACCAGGGTCATGTGCCACACCCTATGAATTGTTGTTGGGTAAGAAACCGAGCTTGAGATATTTTCATGTTTTTTGATGCATTTGCTATGTGCTCAATGATAGAAATCATCTAGCTAAACTAGACTCAAAAAGTGACAAATGCATCTTCATGGGTTATTCCCAAAATAGTCATGCATATAGGTTGTTTAATCTTAGAACACGTAGCATGTTTGAGTCAGTCAATGTCAAGTTCGATGATTTGACGAGTGAAGTTAAACCTACCGAGGACAATGATCTGGTCTATGATCAAAATCCTCAAGATAATATCACGCTTTCTGTAAATGATAGTGCAGGTATTGGAAATAGAGATGCAGGTGCTGAAACTAAAGAATTGAGTGATGTTGGTACCAATGTTGGTTCGGGGAACACAACATCAGAACCAACATCAATTCAAGCCGCCGCAGAATCAAATTCTGAATCAGAAGAAGAATATCCAGTTGACCCCATTGATCTTCATAAGAGGGATATCCCATCCAGAATTCAGAGAAACCACCCCACGGGCCAAATCATTGAAGACTTAGATGAAAGGAGTACAAGAAGGCGACAGATAAATTTCAAAGAAATGGTTAGGTACGTCTGTTTATCTACTAACTGTTCTAAAATTCGCGAGTCCTTATATCTTTCTAAAACAGAGCCCAAGCGTGTGGAGGATGCGCTCAAGGATGAATTCTGGATAAAGGCAATGCAAGAGAAGCTGGACCAATTTGCCAAAAATGATGTTTGGGATTTAGTTCCTCGTCCAAAGAACTCTCATGTGACTGGAACAAAGTGGATCTTCAAGAACAAAACCGATGAGGCGGGCAACATTGTGAGAAATAAAGCTCGACTGGTTGCACAAGGGTATACACAAATTGAAGGAATCGACTTTGATGAGACATTTGCCCCTGTTGCTCGCATTGAGTCGGTAAGACTTTTACTTGCTGTTGCTTGCCATATGAAGATATCATTGCATCAAATAGACATAAAGAGTGCTTTTTTAAATGGAGTCTTAAGCGAATAAGTGTACGTTGAGCAACCTAAAGGATTTGTAGATCCCCAAAAACCAAACTTTGTTTTAAAATTGAAAAAAGTTTTATATGGTTTAAAACAAGCTCCTAGAGCTTGGTATGAAAGGTTGACTCAACACTTGCTCTTTTTGAACTTTAGACGAGGGGAAGTTGACAAAATCTTATTTCTCCTTCGATCCAATAAGCACATCTTAATTGTCCAGATTTATGTAGATGATATTATTTTTGGATTCACTAACGAGCAAATGGTAAAGGAGTTTATCACTCGAATGTTCGACACATTTGAGATGAGCATGGAAGGTAATCTCTCGTACTTTCTTGGTCTACAATCAAACAGGTTGATGATGGTATTTTCCTTTCTCAGACCAAATATGCTAAGAATTTAGTTAAAAAACTTGGGTTAGAAACTGAAACGCATAAGAAAACTCCTTTAGGTAAAACTGTGAAACTGTCGAGAGACGATGTTGGTAAAGGTGTTGATAACACCATGTACAGAAGCATGATAGGAAGTCTGTTGTATTTGACAGCAAGTAGACCTGATATTATGTATATTGTGTTTCTTTGTGCTTGATATCAATCTAATCCAAAAGAGTTACACTTAAAAGCCGTTAAAGAATCATAAGGTACATTGCTGGTACAATAGAATTAGGTGTGTGGTACACTAAAGACACTAGTACTGAACTTGTGGGTTATACTATGGGCTTGGGATGTAGTGGATAGGAAGAGTACTACAGGGGGCTATTTTTTCTTGGGTAATAATCTAGTCTCTTGGTATAGCAAAAAACAGAATTATATTTCTCTTTCTACAGCTGAAGCCGAGTATATTGCAGCTGGAAGTGGGTGTGCACAATTGTTGTGGATGAACCAAATGATAGAAGACTATGGTCTGCATAGTAGAATTTTGACTGTGCTTTGTGACAATTCCAGTGCCATTAATATCTCAAAAAATCTAGTCCAGCATTCTCGAATCAAACACATTGACATAAGGTACCACTTTATTCGAGACTTGTTAGAGGAAGATAGTTAGACTTGAGCATATAGAGATAGACAATCAACTTGCTGACATCTTCACAAAGGCATTAGATTTAGAGACCTTCTCTCGTTTGAGAAGAGATCTCGGTATGTGCATTGTCTAAGCCAATGTTAGTTTTTCATGTTGTGACACCCCATGCTAACATCAGTCACAACATCTGTACACATTTGCATGCATATTTATTTTTCTTTTCATACATAATCCAAATGCATTGAGTCTGGTTGAAAGTGTGATAAGACCTTATGTTGTAATAAAAGTGATGGCAAAAAGACTAACCTCTTCAATTAGATGATTGTGGAACTTTTCTGCAAAAACTGGTTTTCTCCCAGGTCCAAAAACAAGAGGTGTTAACAGCAATTGCTGAAGATAAACTAATTCTCTTCAAATCTCTAAAAAGATGAAGAAAATCTGGATTAAAAATGATCCAATCTTTAAATTTCACCTCCTTGAGTGATTTTGACGTAGTCATTAACTTGGGTTAAGGGGTCTGTTTCCATTGACTTCATCTGAGGCAATGTTGGTTATAATGTTGTCAGTAATGAAAAGCAACACTAATCAAGTCACTGAAACCGTAATGTGAATTTTTTAACCTTTTTAGGTCATGAATTTTATGCATCCAGTAGGACATTCATACTTTGATAAGATTTCTTCTTGTTGTGCATACTGTTGCTTGTGTTTTTGTCTATCTTGAACTCTCTTAATTGTGTCTTGAATCTAGCTAACCAAATGTCTCAGTGGAGTTGTAATCGGACGGTTGGACAGGTAATAACGAGTTTAATATGGAGAGTGAAAATTCATATTGCACAAGATTAACTCTACTGTGCTGATGGTTCAATTAATTCAGCTCTCTATTTCGGTTGATTTTGTAGTGAAGTCGTGCAATTTAACTTTATAAATTAGATAATGGTTGGAGTGGTTGGGATCATGCATCCTACATTAAGGGGGAGTGGTGTTGTTTAGAAAGGAAAGGAAATCGGTTCTAGGGCTCAAATCCGCTAGAAGGTAAATTAGGGTTATTTCCTTTTATTTTCACTTTTCTCTCTCATTGGCAACGGTCACTTTTTGGAAAGTATAAATGCTCGATTTTCTTACCGTTTGCCCACTTCTCCATAAACCCTCTGAAATTAAACTCTCAAGCTCTCACAATTTTCTCCATCTATTTCGATTTTTGTTGCTGCTTTTGTGTGTTTTTGTGAAATTTTTAGAATTTCGAACCCGTATTCTTCATCATCTGTTCCTGAGTTACCGGCAGGCGTGCGTCGCTCCGGCAAACAGGCTCCTGCGCCTTATCCGAAAATTGGTGTCCTTGACCTTCGCGCCGAAGTAGGTGGTGGTTCTTCTTCCAACCCACCATCGGTAACAACATCATCGACTCCCTCGCCTCCGCGTGAATCTCATGATGTTGTGCCGGCTCCTGCACCGCTTGACGCTGCTCCTTAAGCACAGGTATTTCCAGGGCAGCCCAAAAACGAGATAGACATTAACAATCCACCGAATTTGTCATTTGTTGCTTAAACATTTGGACTGGTTGGGAACCCTACCCTGAAGAGATCCCGGAGATTGTGCAATATCCCTCCCGGTGTGGTGCCGCCTTCAGTACCGAAGAACCAAGCAGGGTCACGTCGTAATGTGCCAATTGAGCACATGAATCTTGCGGAGGATGTCACAATATTGACGGATCCTGATGATGACTATGTTCCTGCCGCTCCGGTTGAAGGGTCCGTGCCGCCTTATGCTTCAGCTCCGAGTCTGACGAAGAAGAAGAAGCCTCGCCGGAAGCAGACTGTGATTTGGCCAACAAGAAATTTACCCCGGCATCTGTCAAGGTTTCCCCAGGTTCTGAAACTGAATACTTGTCCTCTCCTTATACTATTTTGGACTTTTTCTCTGGGGAAGTAACGAGTTCATCCAGACTGGTTACTAATGATCCTCCTTCGTCTCCTGTCCGTGAGACACAGCCCGAGTTTGATCCTGATCTATTTGAGTATTCTCTTGATTCCTCCTTTGATATGCCTCTTCGTGATATCCTTTCTGCTTACAATAAAGACAAGAAGAAAAACAAGGGAGCGAAGAAGGACGATGTTGGTTCCCCCATACCAACATCACCGCAAGCCCAGTCTGCTTCGTCCTCCAGCCCTGAATCTGCTGATATTGCTTCTCCTGCTCCTGCATCGACTACATTTGACACCTCTACACACTCTCACTCCTCCACTGGCACTCCCTCTCGGACCGTTGAGCTTGAAGACATGGTGCCATTTTCCGATAGGTTCTTGACTGCCGAGGTCAAGGAGTTGTTCTCTGAGTACCAAACCCGACATATGATTACTGAGCGCCGAGTCCCGATTGAGGTGTTTGAGAAGAAAAATTTGATTGTCTTCCTTCAGCATAAAGGTATGTATTCCATATTCTCGACTGCCATGCCCTTTGTCCGTAATATAGTCGTGGAGTTCTATGCCAATTTGATGCCTTCCATTGTTGATTTAAAGTCTGTGAATTTTGGCAAAGTTTTTTTGCGTGGAAAAGTGTTTAGTTTTACCCCTGATTTGATTGATGAGTTATTTGGGACTGAGTCGTATCGGGGTGATTCCACTGTGGATGACATGAATGATGTCATTTCGTTCTTGTTTGGGGGTTTGGTTAATGCATGGTTTGAACAGTTGTCGAGTACTCGTCTTTCTTGCCTTTACTCTGTTTTGCGCAAGGTAGCCATTTGTAACTGGGTTCCCTCCAAGAACACCACATGTGTTACGCGGCCTCAGGCCCAATTTTTGTACAAGCTTGGGAGAGGAATAAAGTTTAGTTTTGGGCAGCATGTGTTTGACACCGTTACAAAGTTTGCCACCACCAAGTCTGCGTCTTCTCTATGTTTTCCTTCCCTGATCTTTAGCGTCCTTGAGAATCAAGGTTTGCCGCTTCATCCTGATGATGTGCTTACCGGTGAGGCTGGCTTGTTTGCTTTGAGGGGCCAGCATATTTCTGGTGCGAGGGTTATTGATCTCCCTTGGCAGGTGCCTTTCCGGTACAATGTTGCTAGTGGTGTTGGGTCCGGCGTTCCCAACATTGGTCCCAACATGGTCCGCATGTATGTGCAGGTTCTTCGTGTGCATGTTGCCTGGATTGATTCGCAGATTACCCAGTTGCAGGCACTTCGGGGTTCCTTCATGGAGGCCCTTTTGCCTTCAGGCCAAAAAGGGGGAGATAATGGCGATGCTGATAAGGATGAGGTTGACGATGATGCTGCTGCTGCCGAGACTTTGGCGAGCCTTGCTCGTGAGAAAAGGAGGAAGAAGATCCATTCTCAAAACATGGCATTGAGGAGAATGAAGAAGTTGTTGATGAAGAGAAAGGATCGGGGTGAAGGAACTTCGACATCCCCTCGTCGTTCGAAGATTGCGGAGTCAATAAGTTCCTTGTGTTTTTTTTTTGATAAGTGGCTGAATGAACAATGTTGGTTTGTAGTGTTGGGTTGATGTTTTAATAACATTGGTTGTTTTGTTTAGGGGGAGTTTTCCATATTAGGGGGAGTTAGTAATTTAGTTTGAACTTATTTTGCATCGTAGTATGTTGTCCAAAAAGACAAAAGGGGGAGATTGTTGGGGATTTATTCTTAGAAATAATTCCTATTTTAGTTGTTTGCCTTTCTTGGGTATAAAATAAATTAGGACTCAGATTTCGTTTCCTAGTTTATGTATAGGACTTTATTTAGTTTCTTAGATTATGTTTAGGATTTGTTTTACTTGTTTACCAAATTTAGGATTATAGGATTGTCTATTTAAGACAACAGAATACTAAGACTTGGACACAACTTGAGAGACGCACGGATTTTTGAGAAGACGCAAGCAGACGATGCACAAGCAAGGAAAGAACACCAGCAACTATTTGGAGGCACTTTCCGAGATCAAGAAGTTCTTCGAAGTTGCATGACCAATGGAGAAGATCTTTTCATCTAGGCGACAAGTATTTAGTATCATGTTTTTGATACTTTAGTTTTCATATATCACTTCTTTTTTTATGTATTGATCGTGAACAAGAAAGTAATATAGTTTTCGGGTTTGTACACCCAAGTTCACAAGTACTTTTACTTGTGAACTGAATTTAATTTGCTGTGTTCTTGAGTTTAAATTTCCGCTGCATATTTTTAGTTAAACTCTGGTTGATGTTGGTTTCAGTGTTGGTTAACATTGAAAACAACATCATATACTGATACTTATTTTCAAAACCATAGACCTTCAAATTTTACATAGTACTTAGTATAGAAAATAAACATTTTACTATTTAGTATGCTTGTGGTACTTAGTCTAAATACAAGTGATACTTGGTCGAAGTGCAATTAGTACTTAAGTTCAATATAAATATACTTAGTGTGGAAAGTAAGATTTTATTGTTTAGTATGCTTGCGGTAGTTAGTCAAAATACAACTGATACTTGATCGTAGTGCAAGTAGTACTTAGTTTCAATACAAATAGTACTTAATATGGAAAATAAACATGTTATTTTTTTTGTATACTTACGGTACTTAGTTGGAATACAAGTGATGTTTGATTGGAGTGTAAGTAGTACTTAGGTTGGGTTCAATACAATGTACATGACAAGTTCAATCAACCACATACAACTTTCACTTCTCCAAAAAACAAAATAATGTGAACGACTCCAAAAATCTACATTCAAAATAACACAATATCAAGTTTAACCAACCACTTGATGTTTAAAATACTACACTGTACTCATTGATGTCCCCAAATTCTATTTTCATGCCTAAGAATCTGTGCACCCATGTATGTTCTATATGTACTGATTGCCATGTTTATTGTCATGTCCTCATTTTTGTAGTATCAATGATGAAACAATCCATGTATAGACACAAACACTCCACAATCAGTTGATCCCTCTTGTTGACTCTGTACGAAACGTAAATATAGCGACCCTTCTACTTGTGCCGAATATTTGAAGCCAATATAACCAAGCAAAAACTTTACTTGAAACAAAATTATAGTGACAGAAGCATAACAATAACATGAAATATATGCTCAAATCACAAAAAAAAAAGAAAGAAAAAACAACTCAAATAACAAAACAAACACATAAACAACACTAACCAAAGTTTTTGTTGTCCCCTATAAATGGGGGTATCTAAGGAGTTAAAGTAAAAAAAAAAAAACTTCTTCTGCTTGATTTTCAATACTAAAAGAAATAAATGATACTTCATATGGACCGAAAAAGAAATATTTGACATTGACTGTACATGACATGAAAGTTTGCTCAATTGACTTGGTGCTTTGAGAGAGTTAAGAAGTAATCCCCCATACTCTTCCCGTTTCACAATCTGTCCTTAGGTCTCAAAAGCCCTTAAGATATCAATATATAAATTATTGTAAATTTTTTAGTATTCATGAGAATGGGAAGAAAAAAAGTAAATTAACAAATTATTAATAAATTAGATGGACTGTTGACCGCATATGTTGGAAAGTTCAACAACGAATAAACTAAATTTTGTAACACATAATGACCTTTTATTCTCAATAATCAATAACTTATAACATTAGCATATGATTGCATATAACAAAAAAAAGACTCAAGATGAAGGACAGTGGTGATTCATGAGTTATTTAACCACAAATTACTTAAATAAGTAGGTTTTCACCTTCATGTATAATATAAAATTTATCGAGTTAAAAACACATATTCATTGAATGATTTGAAATTGGAATATGAATATCCAGTCCAATTATAACCTACAATTACACCAAGGGCTTACCAAGTGAAATAGCCCTTAAGTTAATACTCACACCTTCCTTACACCAAGTACCAACCAAATAATTGGGAATCCAAATAAATATATTACTGATTTTTATTGTATTTTCTTGAAATTTGTCACACCTTCAAAATCTAAAGGATACAGAATGACTATTAGTAACTTTTAGCTTATTTTTGCATCAAATGGAGATATTTACATTCAAAATCTAAAGGATACAGAATGACTATTAGTAACTTTTAGCTTATTTTTGCATCAAATGGAGATATTTACACTAGTGTGAAGTCATTTGTAATGAAATTAGATACACTGCAAACTTGCCAATATTTGACAAATAATTCAAGAACAGTGCCCTTTTTCTTACCATTTATCCATAGAACTAAACTTTTGCACTGCACACCAAAAAAGGATCTCCAAAATATGCATATGTCCGCCTTTCAAATCATGTTACATGGAAATATATTGGACTTCTCATATATATTGATAAAGTACAAAAGTTATCCCCGAGCTTTGGGCCTAATTATAAAAAAACTATAGTTATCTTTTAAAATTACAAATACCTTATTGGCATTTGTTTCGATTTTACGAGTTGTAAAATATATTTAAAAGCAGTGTATTATTCAAAATAGCATTTCAAAAAATCATCTCAGGCACTAGGCAACCCTAGGCCAGGGCGATTAAGCCTAAATCAAAAGATGAAAGGCCTCTACCAACAAATATTCTTCTTTAAAAAGAGATTTAAAAAGAACTATCATTTTATTAATCGCATACTTATCACAGTGTCTTAAATTCAGATATGGGAAATAAAAAATCTCAACACAATTGGAAATTAAAATAATTTGGTATATATATAAAAGTTCAAACTCATAGAAGCAACATGTACACTCTTTCTTGATGAACTCAACTATACCAACATTACAAGGACATAGTAATAAGTTGGCGACTCATTTATTCCCTTTTTTTCTCTCAAATAAACAAATTCGAGAACCAATCAATCTGTACTATTAAAAAGGATTATGGCTACTCACTCAATAAATAGACAAGATGCTAGTACAACTTAATAAGGACATACAATCACTTGAGATTAAGAAATTAAAATTAAACCTCTTTTTTTTTTTTTTGGCATTTCCCTCGAAGGTCGGCTTTTTTCTTGCTTTCCCTGCGGAGGTCGATGGGTTGCCAACAGGAGGACCAAAATTTGAGCTGCTCATTCTTTGAAATAATGTCTATGACTTATGAAATTCTATGGAAATCTATTCGCAAGGTTGAGAAAAGGGGGAAAATGGACTAAGGCTGAAAAATCAAGGAAAAAAAATGCAAGTTGGTTGCATCACAATACCGGTGAAAATCTAGAGTTTTTGTTCAATTATGTTCAACTGCTTTTCCGAGGAGGTGACCTGAGAAATGAATTAATGTTTTTTGTAGAGGGTGGACTGGGGAGGATGGGTTTGAGAAGGGTAATTTTGGATTATTCATTAGTAAGAAGTTAAATTAAATAATGTAATAAGAGGAGGGAGTAAAAAATGTTTTTTTTTAAATGGGGATTGAATCACAAAAGCGATATAGGGTAGTGATTTATCTCCAATTTCTGTTTTAAAATGGGGATTGAATCATAAAGTAATATAAGAAAAATACTTGAATGAAAACACGTTAGCCTAAATAGTCGTTTTTCCGGAATTAAAAATTTGATATGAGGATGTCGTCATCTTTGTAGCACCACCATCATCGTGATTGGGCATCTAGGCTCCCGGTTCATATAATGGATGAGATACTTGACATGTTAGTTGATCTCTCTGATTACATTCGCTTCGCATCTGTTTGTGTGACATGGCGTTCTATAGCAATGGATGATCGAAATCAAAATCATCACAATAAGGTGCATTGTACCTTCATATTGAAACTAAAGAACAATTTAGAGAAATGATTATTATCATTATGAAACTTGATTTGTGATTATCCAGCTTGTTTGTTTATATACAAGTTATTCTTAACTTGGTGGCTAAGTTAGCTAACTAAACCCTACTTTGTAGCTAACTAGCTCTGAAAACTTTGATTGACAACTAACTTATTGACTTTTTACAAAAGACCATAATAACCCTAATACGCCCCCTTCAACCTAGAGCAGAGATGGTCGTGATAGATTTTCCAAGATGCCTGTGGGCTGACAAGATGGTTGTGCGAGCTGAGGAAAAATGTGCTCGTGAGTTGTCGAAAATAATCCTGTGAGCTGAAGAGGATGCTCGCGATCTTGCGAGCTAAGAAAATCCTGCGAGCTAAAAAAACTTGCGAGCTCGCAATCTGAAGACATAATCCTACGAGCTGAAGGAATCTTGCGAGCTCGCGAGCTGAGGACATAATCATGCGAGCTAAACAAATGTGTTGTGCGAGCTGAAAAATTGAGCTCGTGAGCTGAAGAAAATGAGTCTTTCATCCTGGAGCAGAGATGGTTGTGACAGTTCGCCCAAGTGGTAGCTTTTTACACAAAGGTCTGGAATCTGATATGGTTGAGTTGTTTGGTAAATAGATCAGCTAATTGCTCTTGTGTTGGAACATATCTGACATCAAGTTGCTTGGCTAAAACTTTTTCCCTGACGAGGTGAACATCAATTTCAATGTGTTTTGTCCTCGCATGAAAAATTGGATTTGAAGCAAGAGCTGGTGCACTTTTTTATCACACCATATAACTGGACAGGACTACAAATGTAACCCCAGTTCATCAAACAAATACTTTAGCCAGATAAGATCAGATGTTGTTTCTGCTAACGCCCTGTATTCTGATTCAGCACTTGACCTAGACACAACATTTTGCTTCTTGGAGCTCCAGGTCAGTATGTTTTTCACCAAGTAACACACAATGTCCACTTGTACTTCTTATTTCATCAATATTGATTGCCCAATCTGCATTCGAGAAGCCTTCAAGAACAAGTTTAGAAACAGGTGTGAGATGAATTCCAGTTGCAAAAGATCCTTTGAGATATCTTAACAGGTGTTTACAGGCTGTCCAATGATTTATAGTAGGAGCATGTAGGAATTGTGACAGCTTGTTGACTGCAAATGATATATCAGGCCTTGTAAGAGTGAGGTATTAAAGAGAACCTATTATGCTTCTGTACAATGTTTAATTTTGGAAAGGAGCACTATCTTGGAGATGTAGTTTGGCTGCTGGAGAGATAGGAGTAGAGGTAGGTTTGCAGTGTAACAAGTGAGTTTTAGCTAGTAACTCACACAGGTATTTTGACTGTGTAAGAGTTATACTATTTTTGGTTCTGTTAGACTCCAGTCCTAAGAAGTAATTGACCTCTCCAAGTGTTTTGAGAGCAAACTTGGCTCCTATAACCTGAGTGATACTTGATGAGTCTTCACATGTGATCATCAACAGAAATCAGAACAAGTAGTAATTTTCCATCTTTCGAAGAACAGGGAGGAGTCAGACTTTGATATTTGAAAGCCGATTGATAGAAGAAACTATTTCAGCTTGGTAAGCCATGCCCTTGGTGCCTGTTTGAGACCATAGAAAGACTTGTTGAGTTTACACACTGCTATTGGATTTGAAGAGTTGACAAAACCCTCTAGTTGACACATATAAATATTTTCAGTCAGCTCTCCAAGCAAGAAGGCATTGTTGATGTCAATCTGAATGGACCAGTTGCCAGTGATTGCCAGTGAGAAGACATGTCTGATTGTGCAGGCCTTTAAAACTGGACTAAAGGTTTCCAAGAAATCAATACCATCTTGTTGTTCAAAATCCCTTGCAACTAATCTAGCTTTGAACCTGTCTAGTAAACCATCAGCCTTCTATTTGATTCTGAAAATCTATTTGTTTGAGATCACATGTAGATCTGGTCTGAAAGGGACAAGGGTCCAGGTGTTATTTTCCATGAGAGAAGTGAATTCATCCTGCATAGCTTATTTCCATTTGGGATCAGAGAGAGCCTAAGAGACTATAAAAGGTTCTAGGAGAGTTGGATGGATAGGCAGCGAAGACCTTTGGTTTGTAAATTCTTGCTTTTGACCTAATTACCATAGGATGACTAGGAGGAGGAGGGTGTGATTGTGTGGGGACATTTTGAGATGTTGAAGGTGTGATGGGAAGGTTAATGATGAGATTTATACCTAAGTGAGATTGATTTGATGATTGTGTGGATGGTGAGTTTCCTGTGACTGGTTGATGAGATGGTGAAGATGTAGATTGAGATGATGAGTCCAAATTTGTTGGTTCAGTATGCGAGCTGAAGAAATGTGCTGGCGAGCTGAAAAATTGAGCTTGCAAGCTGGTAGATGGCATTGATGTGTTGCAGGACTTTGTAGTTGTAAAGAACTGAGTGTAAGGGATCTCATTTTCATTGAACTCTACTACACCAGATATGTAAATTATTCCTGAAGAGCTTAAGCATTTGTATCCCTTATGAATAGAGATATACCCCAGAAAAATGCACTTGGAGGATCTAAACACAAACTTTTTATTGTTATAAGGTCTGAGATATGGAAAGCATGTGCACCCAAAGACCTTAAGAAGCTTGTAGTCAGGAATAGAGCCAAATAATTTCTGATAGGGTGACTGTGGTTGTAGAACATGAGTAGGAAGTCTGTTTATAACATAGACTGTAGAGGAAAAAGCATCCCAACAGTATTTTAAATGCATTGTAGCTTGAGCAAAGAAAGACAGACCTACTTCGACAATATGTAAATGTTTTATCTCAGCCCTGCCATTTTGTTGATGTGTATGAGGACAAGGATGTTGAAATTTGATTCCTAGTTGGGTCGGAAGTGGAACAAGAGCTCTGTACTCACCACCCCAGTCACTCTGAATGCATTTTATTTTGTGTCAAATTGTCTTTCTATGAAACTGTTGAAAAATATTTAGGATTTCTGAATTATGCTTGAGTGGAAAAATCCATGTATATCTGGTGTAATCATCAATGAAGTGAATGTAGTATGTAAACCCATCAACAAGTTGTACATGAGAGGGACCCCATACATCAGTGTGTAAAAGTTGAAAAGGACCACTAGTTTTAGTAGGTTGACTTTCAAAGTGTTTTTGATGAAGCTTGCCAAGTTTACAAGCATCACATAAATATACATTATTAGGAATGACAGAAACTCCAACAAGTTTGAGTACTAACTTTAAAACTGTGCTACATGGATGTCCTAATTTTCTATGCCAGGTGTTGACACTTGGGCTTTGAACTTGAACTTGATAAGCACAGCAGCTTGAGTGGGATGAGCATCTTTTGAAGGATGTGTGGGTGCAGCAGAGGATTTTTGTTTTCTTGAATAGGGTAAATGAGATAAATCTAGCTGATAGAGGCCATCTCTAATCCTTCCTGCCAATAGGATTCGAGAAGTGTTCTTGTCCTTGACATAACAACAGTCATGAAAAAACTCAATTAGAACATTATTGTCCTTGGTTATTTGGGACATGCTTAGGAGTTTTTTTTGTGATATTAGGTACAAACAAAAAATTTTTACACATTTTGAGAACTTGTGGTGCTAGGTATATGGGATGATCCTATGCGAGCTATGGGAATGGAAGAACCATTATCAACAACAATCTCTATGATCCTTGATATGGAACTGACTGAAGTGACATGTTCTCCAAATCAGCTATAACATGTTTAGAGGCGCCACTATCAAAATACCAAGAACCATCATGACCTGGGAAATTATTACTATCATATCCTCTTGTGTGTTGACCAACCAGTGCATGAAGAGAAATGGTTTGCGAGCTCTGTTGAGAATTGAAGTTGGACTATTAAGTGTGATCTGGTCCTTGAAAGTTTACACCAAACCTTAGGAAACACTTGAGAGCTACATGATTCGACTTCCACACGGTTGACACGAGATTCGACATCTAGAATTAGAGAATTGACCAGATCTATCTCTGCCATGGACCCTAGCATAGCGAATTCCTCTCATTCCTGCATATCAACTTCGACTGAAAGAAACATGTGACTGATATATTTCCTGAACTGGAGGAGGCATGAAGAGCAATAGTTTGATGTGTAGTTTGATTTTGAATGCGCACCTCATGTGTTTGCAACACATATTGAACATCCTGAATTGTGAGTGCCTAAATTTCGGATGTGAGATTAACAACTACGGATTCATATTCAGTTTTAAAGCCTCCTAACACATACCGAGCTAGCTCTTCATCAGAGATTATAACACCTATGTCTAAGAATTCATCAGCTATGCCTCTCATTTTTAATATGAAGGCATCAACACTTAAATCCCCCTTTTTTAGGGTTTGAAGCATAAAACGGAGTTGCAGAACTCTGGCTTTTGACCGAGATTGAAAAAGACGAGTTAAAACCTGCCAAATATTTGACGCAGTCTGACAGCGAGTGACGTGACCAAGCATCGAATCAGTTAACAATGAGATAAGCCAGCTGAATGGTAGCTGATCCTTGCGAATCCATAGTAGATAAGCTGAATATTCCATTGGAAGATCCAGTGAATTGTCGGAGGTAGAGGATAGAAATCACGTCGGAGCTACATCATGTCCTAGGAGCATATCTTCATATCCATATGCTCGTACAGTAGATAGAACTTGCAATTTCCAGTAATTGAAGTTGTTTCGATCGAGACGCAGAGTGAACGGTAGAAAATTCCCTAAATTGGCCATTGGTTGTGTCGCCGCATGCAAACAATAATTGAAGAAGAAGAAATTACGCCGGAATCACCAGAGATGAAAAATGTGAGCTCGCGAGCTGAAGAGAGAAGGCTAGCAAGCTGAAAAAGATGAGCACGAGCTTAATAGCTCTGGTACCATATTGAAACTAAAGAACAGTTTAGAGAAATGATTATTATCATTATGAAACTTCATTTGTGATTCTCAAGCTTGTTTGTTTATATACAAGTTGTTCTTAGTTTGGTGGCTAAGTTAGCTAACTAATCCCTACTTTGTAGCTAACTAACTCTAACAACTTTGACTGACAACTAACTTATTGACTTTTTACATAAGACCATGATAACCCTAATACTCCACTACTCAGATCTCTATGCGTATGTTAGGAGACATCAGATCTGGCATCAACGGCGGTGTAGAGGAGTTCTACTCCATGACCCGCCGTAAAATCCTCAATGACTTCCTCCCACCACCCCCCCTACCATATCTGCAGACGCATAATAGGCCCTGCCTTTGGATGGTGATTTGTACCTTTTTGTACGCATTTTTGTACCCTTTTTGTGGCGCGTTTGCATGTGTTTTGCTTGCATTTATCGGTATTATGATTCGTTTTGGCCTATTTTGCTAGTTTTAGGTTTTTGTATCATTTGCGCGGTTATTTGTGATGTTTTCGTAGTTTTTCACTCTTTTTCGTACTTTTGGCCGTAGGATGACCAAGCGGGGCCCGTGCACATTTGGAGACATCTAACTCGACTCGGATTGGAATGGACAAGCAAGGGTATATAGTGCATGCAAGGAACGACAACCGGCGGACGGCTAGAGTGGAAACGAGAAAAACCGAGCCGGGAGCAGCCACGTCAGTCGATCGACTGACATGCAGTCGATCGACTGTCGTTTAGTCGATCGAATGAACCATGCAAAATCGACTATGAAATAGTGATGGCGTTTGAGGATGAAGCAGTCGATCAACAGCTTTCAGTCGATCGACTGGATGTCAGTCGATTTACTGAAATGCAGGAATTTTTGTGGGTTTTGACCCGTTTGGATGATTTTGCCCCTATGTTTTTGTATAAATAGCCCAGCCTCTTTTCTCCACCAACCTTATCCTTCCTTGGTGGTTTTTGTACTTGTTCAATCTCCACCAAGCCAACTTTTACTATTCCATTGCCTTTCAAGCTTTAAACCCTAGATTAATCCTTGGTTAGCTTAAGCTTAGTAGTTTAGTAGATAGATTTCCATTAGCAAGTAGTTGAGAAGTTTGTATTCCATCTTTTGTGAAGCTGTTGCTGAAGTGGTTCTTAACATTTTGAAGATTGTAGCCATAGACATTGAAGTTTCGTTGGAGTAAAATTAGTAGTAATATTTCCCTTTCATATTGTTGTTGTTCTTGGTTGTTTATTATTGTTGTGTGTTGGTTGTTAATTTGTAGTTCTTATTGACTGTTTCTCTTGGCAATTTCAAATTCTCACTTCCAATTTCTAGCTTATTTTTCTTTTTGCTTAAAAACTCCATTGATGCTTGCATGTTGAAGCTTTTTACTCTTTTTGGTCAAACAAACATTGGAGCTTGGAAAGTTATAAGTAGTTTTTCTTTTTGATAAATTTGACTTTTTCTCATTAAATGCCATTTGACTTCTTTAAATGTTCAAGCTTGTTTTTCCCTCCATTTCTCTTTCAACTTATTAGCTTTCTTTAATTTGGTTGTCTTAATTAGGTAATTTAGAGTTTTTAATTAGAGCTTAATTAATCTTCTAAAATTAGTTTTTTTCAATTAAGCTTTTAATTATAATTGTCCTTTGCTTTAATTGGTGTTTTCAAGTCCTCATTTCACTTCATGCTTTAGTATTAAAAACTCAAACCCAAATCAATGACTTATTACTTTCTTAGGAGTAGATTAGTTTAATTGATATTAATAAGAGATTAAGTAAAAACACTGACCGCCAATAATATCTATCCTCGAGAGACACGACTCGGGAAAACTTGCCGCTCTACAATCGACTCCGTACAATTGCGGAGACGATTTCTTAGAGTGCTAGGAAATCTTCGGTCATATTCTTGCGCCGTTGTCGGGGATAGATTAAGGTTAATGGTGTTCTTATTTACTCTTCTTGTTATCTTAGTTAGTATTTAGGTTAGATTAGTGTTTTACATTCGATACCCGTAATCCTTTGTTGCTTATTGTGTATGCAAGGTAGGCGATCGCTCGGACGAGAGTTGACCCCACTTTTGCCCAATCCCGATAGGTTGAGACGAGATGCTCGAGCCACGAGAAATCGAGACACGTTCGACACCCCGTCTTTCCGACCTTTACCTTCGGTGCTAGAAGAACGCATGATGACGAACTCATCCGAGAATCCGATGCCGCCCGCTCACGCTCACGACAATCAAAGGATACCCCCACCTCAAGCATTGTCCGGGCCCACATCATCACCTCACGGCCCGCCATCCCTAATTGCTCAACCCGTGTACGGAATGACGATCGACCAAGGGGGGAATGGTTTCCCTAACCAAGACCCCCAAAGCTCGAACACCCAATTTCATGGCCCGTACTCTCCGTCCCATGCTCGCGTACCGACACCCGAGCCTCAACATCAAGTTTCGCCACATTCGGACCCGTCCACACATGGAACTCAATTCCACGGCCCTCCTTATCAAGGCCCGGTTGTCGATGGTCCGCCGTACCCATTTCAACCGCAATTTCAAGCTCCAAGGCCTCATTACCAAGGGCCGCACTTCGCCACCCCACATATGCACGAACCTCGCATCCCACATCCGACCGGGCCCGTGCCACGATTTTGAAATCCACACCCGCAAGACATTCTGAGGATGCCTGCCGTCAACAAAAATCTTTACGTCGTACAAGATTCGGGCAGCCATCCATTTGCCACCCCCGATGGAGGCCCGACAAATAGTATCCAGGAGGTGTCGAGGCCGTATATGGGCAATCTCTCCTCATGCATTCGATTGAGCCCCGAAGCCCTCGAGTACGACTTATGGCCGATTGATCTCAACCGACTTCCAAATTTCCACGGCCTACCACAAGAGGACGCTCTTCAATTCCTACACATCTTTTCCTACACGGTGTCAAGCTTTCCGCTCCAAGGGATTCACATTGATCAAATCAAAATGAGGTGTCTCCCGTACACAATGAAGGATAAAGTCGTTGATTGGCTCATGACGTTGTCGACCGACTCCCTTACCAATTGGGACATGGTGACTGAGAGGTTTATGGAGGAGTACTATTCTTAAGATAAAATGGCCAATTTTCGAGCAAAGATCGCCTCATTCCGTCAAGCGAGCAACGAGACTTTCTACGAGGCGTAGAAGTGATTCAAGGGCTATCTCACCAAATGCCCCCATCATCGGTTCACCGGGGATTTCTTGAATCAATTCTTTCATAATGGGTTGACATTTGCATCAAAGCGGATGGTGAACAATGCCGCCGGCGGAAATCTAGCCAACCGCTCGACGAGGGAGTTGTACTACATATTTGTGAACATGGCCGTCGACGACCATCGCATGAGTATCTTGGAGCGGAAGGAGCAAGTGAAGGAGGTTTCAACAAAAGAGGAGCCCGAGTGGGCCCGTAAGATCGTTGAACTCGTGAGCCAAGTGGCCTCCCTCATCCAACCATTCTCGGGTTCGATGGAGGCGTGCCCCACATGTTGTACCTCGGGTCATGGAGCTAGTGTGTGCCCGATGGTTTATGGGCAACCGAGTGGGTTCGACGAGCAAGCATTTGCGGTTCAAGGTTACCAAGCCCAACGAAGCGGGACCCAATGGCCCAATGAACCATATGGGTGGAGGAACCACCCTAACTTTAGGTGGGGGGACGCGTCCAATGCTCAAATTCCACCCGGGCCTCCGATGCAACAACCACGACCTCAAGCCCCATTCAATGCACGACCACCACCGTTCCCTATTTCCCAAGCGTCATTTCCGCCTCCAAGAGACAAGTCGACATTACGTCAACCAAACGTAGAGTCCATCTTAACCAAATTGACAAAATGACTCCCTAGTCTGGAAACACAAGTTGGGCAAGTGGCGACGGACGTCAACGAACTTAAACGAGCCCGAGACAAGGACAAGCTACCAAGTCAACCGGCCCAAGCTCAAGCCGTGACTCTTCTCCAAAGTGGCAAGGTGGTGGACAACAAAGTCGCCCAACCCAATGAGGAACCCTTACCCTTGCCCCGAGTTCAAGAAGATTTTGCCATACAAGATCCGGACGAGTCCGTAGCCGCTCCTAGTTCGCCCACATCTCTCTAGTGGTGAGGCGAAGGGGACCCAGGCTACCGGGGGACTCCACAAGTCCACAACGCCGTACCGACCTCTGATTCCCTATCGAGTCATATCCGACCAATGAAGCAAGACAACTAATTCCTTGAGTTGCACAAGATGTTATCGAAGGTTAACATTAACCTCCCTTTGCTCGACATTATCCGGAATGTGCCCGCATACACCAAGTTTTTCAAAGAGTTGACATCCAAGAAGCGATGGTTCGAGGATAATGAGAAAGTGTGTATATCGAACGCGGCGAGTATCGTCTATAGCAACCCTCTCCCACCTAAAGAGAGCGATCCAGGAAGTTTTTGCATCAAGATTACCCTTGGGAATGGCAAGGAAACACGAGGGATGCTAGACCTCGGCACGGGAATCAACTTGATGCCCTACTCCATCTTTAAACAATTGGAGTTGGGCGAGCTTAAGGAAACGAGAATGTGCTTGCAATTGGCCGACCGATTGATCCGATATCCGAAGGGCGTAGTCGAAAACGTATTGGTGCAAGTGGGACGCCTCATAGTTCCCGTAGATCTTGTCATCTTGGATGTCAGAGAGGTGAGCAACGAAGGACGAGAGCACACAATCTTACTTGGGAGACCTTTCATGGTGACTACAAACACCTTGATCGGTGTAAAAAATGGAAAGGTGTTCTTCTCGGTTTTCGGAGACACGGTGAACTTTTCAATCCATGATTTGGGTGTTGTTCCTTCCTCTTCCTTTCAAGCCGATCATTCCATGATTGATCCGATAGAAGAAGTAATTGAGGAGGCATATGAGGAGTTTGTGGATGAGAGTGTCGAGGACGACGAGTGGCTAGCGCTTCAATCAGAGGGGGTGATGGATATATTTGAGATCTCAAGTGCGGAGCCGTCCATTACACCGAAACCGGAGCTAAAGACCCTCCCGAGCCATCTTAAGTACGTGTATTTAGAAGATGGAGAATCGAAGCCCGTGATTATCTTTGCCGAGCTTTCCGCTTGCGATGAGGCACGATTGATTGAGGTGTTAAAAAAGCAGAAGAAAGTGATAGGATGGAGCCTTGGTGACATTAAGGGGATAAGACCCTCCACGTGTATGCATCGAATTATCCTTGAAGATGAGGTAAAGCCATCGAGAGAGTGCCAACGTCGGTTGAACCCGAATTTGAAAGAGGCGGTGAAAGATGAGATCTTAAAGCTAGTAGCCGAGGGCTTAATTTTCTCGGTTGGAGATAGTGAGTGGGTGAGCCCGGTTCACATGGTGCCAAAAAAGAGTGGAATTACCGTCATTGAGAATGACCGTGGTGAGCTCATGCCGACTCGTGCAATCACCGGATGGCGAATGTGTATAGACTTCCGGAAGCTAAATGCCGCCACCAAGAAGGACCATTTCCCACTTTCGTTCATTGATCAAATGTTGGACAAGCTCGCAGGGCACCACTCCTATTATTTTCTCGACAGGTTATCCGGATATTATCAAATTGCCATCTCACCGGAAGACCAATCCAAAACGACGTTCACGTGCCCCTTTGGCACATACGCGTTCTGACACATGCCCTTCGGGTTGTGCAACGCGCCCTTCACCTTCCAAAGGTGTATGCTTTCAATATTCCCCGACATGATCAACAAATACATGGAGGTTTTCATGGATGATTTCTCTATCTACGGCTCCACGTTCGATGAATGCCTAGATCACTTGACGAATGTTTTGGAGAGATATGTCGAGAGCAACCTCACTTTGAGTTGGGAGAAGAGCCACTTCATGATGAGAAGTGGGATAGTTTTGGAGCATGTGGTGTCATCCAAGGGGATCGAGGTAGACAAGGCGAAGATTAATGTGATTGAAAAACTTCCACTACCGATCAACGTGAAGGGAGTTCGAAATTTTCTCGGTCATGCGGGATTCTATAGGCGGTTCATCAAGGACTTTTAGAAGCTTAGCCGTCCCTTGTGCCATTTTCTTAGCGCCGATGTTCCATTTGTGTTTGACGACGCTTGTATCTCGGCGTTCAACTCGTTGAAGAAATATTTGACCTCGGCTCCCGTAGTGATGGCTCCGGATTGGTCTCTCCTGTTCGAAATAATGTGCGATGCATTGAACGAAGCGGTAGGAGCCGTCTTGGGGCAACCGGTGGACAAGCTTCTTCGTGTCGTCTACTACGCAAGCCTCATGCTCAATGACGCTCAAAAGAATCACACGACCACCAAGAAGGAACTCATTGTCGCGGTCTACTCGCTTGAGAAGTTTCGCTCGTACATCGTCGGGTCGAGAGTGATTATACATAGTGACCATGCGGCATTACGATATCTCTTCAACAAGTCTCAAGCGAAGCCAAGGTTAATCCTATGGATACTCTTGCTTCAAGAGTTCGATGTGGAGATCAAGGATAGGAAGGGGTGCGAGAACGTTGTCGCCGACCACCTCTCTTGTTTGGAGCTCAGAGACGGGGAGAGGGAGCTCATTGGAGAAAACCATGCGCACGAGAATTTATTCGGTGTTTCCGTCACGCCATGGTATGCCAACATTGCCAACTACCTTGCTAGCGAGGTGCTCCATTGATCCAAACTTTTGTGCACCCCTTTTAAAATATTTAATTTAAAAATAAGTAAGTTTTCTCGCAAGAGTACGAGGAACTCTTAGACGTTTTTCTCAATTCACAAACTATCGTAAAATACATGCACATTGGGGGTTTTTGAAGATTTTGAATTGATCATCATAAACTAAAGCAATATTAAAACTAAGATTAATTAAACTAATTATTTTAAATTAGATTATCAACTATGAGCAATAATTAAACTACCAATAAAATGCAACGATGATTTAAACCTAATTAACGAATCTAAGAACATGAATATAAGAAACTATCACGAAGCAATTGTATCATAAGAATCTAAAAACAGGAAATTAAATCAAATCGCATAAATAATCTAGATTAATCCAATATCCAAGCATGAAACAATTAAATAAATTAACTAGTTCTAGAACTAACTAAGAATTTAACTACGAAATTAACTAGGAAATTAACTAAGAGTTTAGAAAACTTATTGTAACTACTGAAAGCGGTAAAAATCTACAGCTATTCCAGAGTTGAGGCGAAGATCTCGAATCGAAGTGAATCTTGAGCCGTACGAACTTGAATCTTCAATCTTGATCTCCAACTTCGTAAAGGAGTGTGTAAATGCGTTGTTTTTGTGCTACATAACCCTAGGTAGACGTGTGTTTTCTTTGGTAGTCGTCTTTCCCTCAAAAAAATCGAAATATGAAGGGTATTTAGCATAAGAAACCCTGAAAATGCATTTCTGGGCAGCCACGTCGACGTCGTGTCGGCCGACGCATGCTGGAGCTCGGCGTCGATGCTGCCTGTGCATTCGCGTCGACTGGGCGGGGGCGTCGACTGACGCTGTCATGGATCGACGCAACAGCAAGTTGCGGCGGCTTGGCATCGACAGACGCACTCTTGGATCGACGCTTCAGAGAGTTGCATCGGCTTGGCGTCGACTTAGTGTCGACCGTCATGGGCAGGATCAGCGTCGACGCTCGCGTCCACCGACGCGACTGAGAGTACATCTCATTTTTCTCGATCTTTCTGCTACTCGTTCACCGAAAAGCTCGTCCTCCACTCTTGAACATCGAACTTCATCTATTCACGCGATGAACTCTTCCGGTTACTTAGCTGTAAGGTGAAAAACAACGAATAATCACCTATTCTCATCGATTATGATCAAAGTACGGTAAAATAAGCTGGAGATATAAAAATACGGAATTAAGATTAAATCACCCAACTTATACCAAAAACAAATAGAAAAAAGAACTAAAATACTAATAAAAATAAGGACAAATCTACGCAAATCAACTACCCCAAGCTTAATTGGTTTGTTCGTCCTCGAACAAATTATAGTTTCAAAGTATAACTAAAATGAAAATAAAGTTATGCAAAGAGTCGTGCAATTGCTACTTACATAATTTTAAAAATATAGGTACAAATCACGCAACGTCAAACACTTCACCTTTATTACATCGTCGCTTCAAAATCAAAATCATGCATCCTCTCAAAAGGGGAATAAATATGTGCGTGTACGCTCAAAAGCACTCAAGCATTGCTGCATGGGACGTGT
>BMAC01000191.1:273859-314446 GCA_014905375.1 Phtheirospermum japonicum
GCCACAAATACATCAAAAATCAAAAAGAAGAAGGTAAGGAAAACATCCCTGAAAAATAGAAGGTTGAGCCGCTACTCGTTGATTTGTGCAATTGGACGGTGCTCCATCGTACGTGATATGAGATGTTCTAAAGAAAACAAAACAAACAAAAACAAAGAAAATAACAATATTTTTGGATTTTTTTAAATTTATTTTTTTTAAATATTAAAATCATAAAAATAAAGATACAACGATCTCAGAATTCGCGGGATCTATCATCCTCGGGGTTCTCATTGAACGTCCATGTTAGGTTGGGGAAAAGCTGCCTCGAACCGCTCCTCGAGTCTCGATATACGAGCTCGCATCTTCCTCAAGCTCTGACAGTTTTGCTTTTGGTTCATGTCAATCTTGTCGTCAATGATTTGGAGCTTGTCGAACATCTTCAATTGAAATGCTCGGTTATCCTCGAAAAATTGGCCCCAGTCGGGACTCGGGCCCGAATTGGTACGTGGGGCCGGCTCCATAGTCATATCGCCGTCGTTCGATCGAGACGAAGAACCTCCTTGAGTCGTAGACCTCACTCGGGGTGTAGGGGCATGTGTCAAAGAAAGTGAAGTCGTCCTGAGTGGATGCAAGTTGTTTCCGACTGGATCGAACCTGAAGTGACGGGCGAGGCCAGTAATGTACGGTGCGAAGGAGAGAAGTGGCGTTTTGCTATCCGGCGTACCCTTAGTAACATTGTAGAGTCTGCTCAAAATCAACGGGTATAGCCAGACTTGACGACCATCAAGAAGACACTGTAGAACGTATAGCTCGGACTTGGTCGCATAGGTGGACTCGTTTTTGCATAAAACAATGTGGGCAAGAATCTTGTAGGTGAAATAGAGGGCTTTGTCTTGAATCTTCGAGCAAGGAAATCGCTTGCAATCGCCCGTGTTTCCCCCGGTGATCATCCCCCCAAAAGAGGCTAAATCGAAGTCTTGAATGCCTACCCGGTGGTCCCCTTCGGTCGGGAAACCAAGAATGTTGCCAAGAATTTCTTCGTCCACATGAACATCGTTACCACCTAGCCTACATGTGAAAGTCTCGTCATTCCGGATTGCCAAAGTAGTGAAAAACTCGAGCTTAAGCTCGCTAAATCCGGGTAGGTGCATGCGGGCGAAATACCCACAACCGAGGCCGTCGACATAACGAAAGAGGTCGGTGTGGTGCTCCAATCCATTCGAGGCCTCCTCCTCGATTCCGTCAATATTAATCGTCCGATAGTTCACGAACCCCCATTGTCGAATATTCTTAAAAACGTCCCCTTCATTTTTATCGTAAATTGGGAACGACGCTCCGTATTTCCCCGACATATCCTTAAATTTTCCCGCTCAAGACATTTTCAATCAAATAGAAGTTGAACGGGAATGAAAAAATTTGAAAATAAAACTTTTTGGTTCTTTGGGGAATTTCGTCGAACACTTGGTGTGCGTGTTCAACCAAATAAAAACTTGAATAATTCTTGCACCACAAGCTTCCCAACACAAACAATCAACAAATATAATAATCCCAAGAAAGTTTTGAGTGAAGTACCTCGTCGATTATCTCTGAAAATGATCAATTCGCCCGAGAGTTGCTCCAAACCCACCTAGCCCGTTTCGGAGGTTTTACTTGAATAGAATTGTGGAGGTGGAATTCTGGGAGTTTTTTGGTTAATTGGGTCGTGTGGTTGCAAGAAAATAGAGATAGAAGGAATTTGAAAGCAAGAAAGAAAGGATCTTTGAAGAAGAAGGAGGAATTGGAAGTTGAAAGAGGGAGAAAAGAAGGGTTTGGGCGATTTTTAAGCCGTTTTCAGGCCTTGTCCGTGGGTCAAAATGGAATTGGGTCGGGTTGGCGGGCCAAAATCTAATTTTTAAATGATTTTGGACCAGGTACAGGGTTCGCGTTGACACTGCGTCGACCGACGCGAGCCAGATCGACGCTACAGAGAGCGATTTCTCGGCAGGTGCGTCGACCGACGTGAGTAGTCTCGGCGCGGGCGCGGGCGGAATTCTGGGTCGATTGTCCTTCGCTTGTTTTATCAATTCTCCTTGTTCGAGTCCTTCCATTTGTTCTAAAAAGATAAAACCAAAATAAAACATTAAATAAACTAAAAGTAAAATACAAAAGGATACAAAAAGCTCGGGTTGCCTCCCGAGAAGCGCAAATTTTAACATCGCTTGCTCGACGCTATATTTTTCGGTTAATTCCAACCGTGTTGTGGATCTCTAAACTCCACCAACTTGTGATCTCGATTCTTCTTTCCTCCATCGTGATAAGGTTTCAGTCTATGTTTGTGAACTTGAAAGGATGATTTTCCGACCTCATCATACAACATGGCTACTACATACTCGTCCATCTCCTTTATCAAGAATGGTCCACTCCATGCAGCCTTAAAATCAGTTGGGTCAAACTTATGTTCGTGATTAAAAAGCATTAATTGCCCAACCTCATACTGCAAGTTTTTAAAGTCCTTGGTGCGAACCTCTTTTGATTTCTTCTTATTCCTCGTCCAATCGTTGCTATATGCCTCGCCCCTGTTCCTTTCACAGTCAAAATTCCCGTTGGGGTCGAGGGAATCGTACATCGAATGATTTGTCGATGGCTTCAAATCCACCTGTTGCTTGAATTTAGGTGCCTTGCTCTCCACATCTAGTTCATTTTGAAATTCTTAAATAATATCATTTATGTCAATACCTAGTAACTCGATCAAGTCTTCCCCACTCAAATGCTTCTCGTCGTCAAACTCATCAAACTCCTAGCTTAAATCAACTTCTAGCGTATCTCCCTCCGTCCTTGGAAATCGGGCATCTTCCCCGTCGCCTAATTCATCTACAACCATGAATCCCTTTAGCTCGTGAATGCATGATGCAACAGGATCAATGAACGAACAATCATCTAGCATGGCAGGGGTAGGAGTATTTTAAATATCTTTCAGAGAAAACATCACTGATTCGCCCAAAACGGTCATCGTCATTCTTCCCTCGTGAACATCAATTAATGTATGGGTGGTAGACATAAATGGGCGCCCCAGTAAAATGGTATGCTCCGTGCTTGCCACCGGTACTTCTCCGACGTCCATAACCACAAAATCAACCGGAATCACTAGCTCTCCAACTTGTATTAAAACATCCTCAACCATCCCCAAAGGTAGCCGAATTGAGTGATCGGCCAACTATAGTCGCATGGTCATCGGCTTCAGTGGTTCAAGATCAAACTCTTGATAAAGTGAATAAGGCATTAGATTAACTCCTGCTCCAAGATCTAACATTCCTATTGCTTTTTGTCCATAATGAAATAGTGATGCAGAAACTACCAGGATCGCGTTCCTTAGGCGGTAATGGCTTCTTAAAAACCGTGCTAACTTCCTTTGGCAGTGTTACAAATTGGTTTTGACGCCAAGCGTCTCTCCCTTGAAGCAAGTTCTTTGAAAAACTTTACATAGGCAGGCATTGTTTTGATTACCTCCAAAAGTGGCAAGTTGATATTGACGTTCTTCAATAAGTTATATAGTTCCATGAACCTTTTGTTCTCTTTTGCTGGACGCAAACGGCTTGGAAAAGGAATAACATCTTTGATCGGTGTCGTTAATTGCTTCGGCGGTGATGGTTTAGGAACATCGTCTTTGACAGGTGCATTATTTGGAATCGTCCCTTGTATGGATCCCGGAAAATATCGATTAGAGGATTTATGCAGCTAATCTACTGGTTTAGAATCACCGCCCTTGCTAGGAGTTGGTATTTTATTCTTGACCTCGACCTCATCGTCTCGGTCAACTACTCCATTATCGATCTTCTTTCCACTGCGAAGGACATGAACCGCCGACGCCTGTTCTGCTTGGCTTGGAAGTTCTCCTTTCTCGTCTGAGAGCTTGGCTAGGTGAGTCGATAATTGATCTATTGCTGTTTCAAATTTCCTCTGCCCAGCCGTATTCTCAAGAATAGCCTTTTTCATGTCAGTGATTTTGTTTCTAACGTCCATGAGTCCATCTCGGTTTTAATAGTTTCGGCCACTTGATTCTGCTGCCAAACCAAAAGCTGATCAGTTGATTGAACTATTGTGGGTACCTGCCCTTGCGTATGGAAATTATTTTGTGGTGGTGGTAATGTTGCTTGTGCATGTGGTGGTGGGTATTGCGGATCAGGTGGCATATAATTCGGACTTCCTGGGCCCCAATTAAAAAGAGGATTATCACGCTGCGCGGTAAACTTCCTGGGCCCTTGATTTGAATAATTCTGGATTGCGTTAACGTCTTCATGTTGTTCAACATTGTTTGAGCACATGTTTGCTAAATTTCCGGGGGATCCGCATTGGTGACACGTCGCAGCAACCTTCCTTAAAGAGGCATTGCTTTCCCGCTCGGCCTTCCATGCTGCCAATTTCTCATCAAATATCTCCTCGCATTTTTCTTTGACTAATTTGTCATCGTCTAAATCAGGATCGGGGATGGACATCTCATTAACTTTTAATTTACGAGGTCTAGAGTTGGTTTGTCTAGATTTCTCGCTTTGCTTCTCCAACACTCGTCTTGCCTCAGGGGCTGTCAAATCTCTGAAATCTTCTCCTGCCGCTATCTCTACTTCTCTTTTCCCATGGTCCAACAATCCATCGAAGAAAAATTGGTTAGTCATCTCTGGAGAGTAGTTGTGGTGGGGGCAAGCTTGCAAAAGCATCTTGTAACACTCCCACGTTTCATGAAAAAGCTCTCCATCCAACTGTTCAAAGGTAGCAATTTGCCTGCGAAGATGCCCCGTTGTTTGTGCTGAATAGTACTGATTTAAAAACTTCTCGCTTATCATCTCCCAGTTAGTCAACGAACCAGGCTCTAGGGATAGTAGCCATGACTTCGCTTTGTCCTTCATGCTATACGGGAAACAAATCATCCGCACCTCTTCTTGGTTAAGGCCATGAACCACAAATCTTCCAACCTCATCAACAAAATAGTTCAAAAACGCCAAAGGGTCTTCATGGGCTCCTCCGTGGAAGTTCGGGAGTAAATTAAGTTGATGTGGTTTAATCTCCACTTCCCTTGCGGTTGGTCCAAGAACAATAGCGGACCTAAAAGGTACAACCTTCGGACGTGCCAAATCGCGCTATCTAAGTTCACGATCTCCCCTTAGTTCTCTAACTTGGTACTGAGCTCTTTTGTAGCGGTTGTCATATGCGTTTATTTCGTAATCATTGTCGCGCTCGTATGTCCTTTCAAAATGGTCTTGTTCGTAGCCATGGTTTTGATTTGCCAACCAATCATTCACATGTCTATGATTGTTAGCATGCTCGTTATGATGAAGAAAGTCTTCATTCCTGAATGGCATGTTCTCGATGTTGTGTTGACGATTGAGATCGTCGTTCCATTCTTCGTTTTGCCTCATATTTGCCATGTTGGGTTGGTGATTGACTACGTTGTGCTGTTGGTTAACTCCTTCGTTTCTCCCCGCGTCTTGTCTCAAATTCTCTACATTTTGCTGATAATTAGCCCAATAAACTCGGGGCTGTGGTTGTCCTTGAATAATGATTATTTCACTATCATACCCGTTTCGCATTGGGCGTGGAGGTGATCTTGGTGGGGAATCACCATTTTGGATTGATTGTTCTCCTAAAATCGTGTTGGGAACTCAGTCGCAAACAAAATCAGTCGCTGTTGAAGAATCGTTCTCGGGAATAAGAAGGGGCCTTGGTCTCGGTGAGTTTGAACGATGGATGTTGTCAATGAATGGTGCAAGGTCGCGTTGAAGTGATCGTCTACCTTGCATAAACTCAACAACAAATCAACGTACTAAGTGGCAAAAACCCAAACCAAGTGTGAAAAGTAAAAAGAAAATAAAATGAAAAACATCTTTAATTCCTACTCGTTATCCCCGGCAACAGCGCCAAATTTTTTATCCAAACTTTTGCACCCCTTTTAAGATATTTAATTTAAAAACACGTAAGTTTGCTCGCAAGAGTACGAGGAACTTGTAGGGTGGTGAGTTTGACTCAAGTCGATTCTCTCGAGGACAACTGTTCGGTCTCTTAGACGTTTTTCTCAATTCACAAACTATCGTAAAATATATGTACATTGGGGGTTTTTGAAGATTTTGAATTGATCATCATAAAGTAAAACAATATTAAAACTAAGACTAATTAAACTAATTATTTTAAACTAGATTATCAACTACGATCAATAATTAAACTAACAATAAAATACAACGATGATTTAAACCTAATTAACGAACCGAAGTGAATCTTGAGCCGTACGGACTTGAATATTCAATCTCGATCTCCAACTTCGTAAAGAGTGTGTAAATGCGTTGTTTCTGTGCTAGATAACACTAGGTAGACATGTGTTTTCTTTGGTAGTCATCTCTCCATCAAAAAAATCGAAATATGAAGGGTATTTAGCACAAGAAACCCTAAAAATGCATTTCTGGGCAGCCACGTCGACGTCGCATCGACCGACGCGTGCTGAAGCTCGGTGTCGATGCTGCCTGTGCATTCGCGTCGACTGGGAGGGGGCGTCGACTGACGCTATCATGGATCGACGCAACAGCAAGTTGCGTCGGCTTGGCGTCGACAGACGCACTCTTGGATCGACGCTTCAAAGAGTGGCATCGGATTGGCGTCGACTTAGTGTTGACCGTCGTGGGCAGGATCCGCGTTGACGTAGCGTCGACGCTCGCGTCGACTGACGCGACTGAGAGTACGTCTCATTTTTCTCAATCTTTCTGCTACTCGTTCACCGGAAAGCTCGTCCTCCATTCTTGAACATTGAACTTCATCTATTCACGCGATGAACTCTTCCGGTTACTTAGCTGTAAGGTGAAAAACAACGAATAATCACCTATTCTCATCGATTATGACCAAAGTATGGTAAAATAAGCTGGAGATATAAAAATACGGAATTAAGCTTAAATCACCCAACTTATACCAAAAACAAATAGAAAGAAGAACTAAAATACTAATAAAAATAAGGACAAATCTACGCAAATCAACTACCCCAAGCTTAATTGGTTTGTTCGTCCTCGAACAAATGATAGTTTCAAAGTATAACTAAAATGAAAATAAAGTTATGCAAAGAGTCGTGCAATTGCTACTTACATAATTTTGAAAATATAGGTACAAATCACGCAACGTCAAACACTTCACCTTTATTACATCTTCGCTTCAAAATCAAAATCATGCATCCTCTCAAAAGGGGAATAAATATGTGCGTGTACGCTCAAAAGCACTCAAGCATTGCTGCATGGGACGTGTATACACTCAAATCATACAAATGCAAGTACAATAAACAAGAACGGAAAATCAATCTCTTTTCAATCACAAATTAAGTGTGTTGTCAAAACTAAGAATCGAAAAAGGTCTTTTCGGGTTGTAGTGTAAGGCTCCTTGGACGGGTGTGGAATATATAAAGTCGTGTGGCTAACTCACGATCTAACATGATCAATACTCACCCAACCTATTCTAATCAAGAAGCAATGTGCTTCACCTCTTTCAAAAGAAAGATCCTCACTAAACACTTATAACGTAGCCTTTAACATAGGCTATTCCTCAACTCAAACTTGTAAACCGACTGTAAGCTCAAACCACTTAATCAATTGAATCTCATAATGTACTTCCTATTACAACTCAACTCTTTGCCTTTTAAACATTAGGCTTCATAATAAAATAAACAATAATAAACAAGCCTTTATTAGCGCGTAGGCAATGACTAACACAATTCAACTTAGACTCACCCATTCTTCTTTTTTTTTTTTTCCTTTTTTTTTCAGATGGTGGTCCTAAATTACAAAAATTCATAAACATCATAAATTCCTAATAAAATCTCCAAAACACTAATAACCAATAAAAATGACGAACTCCTACCCCACGCTTTTAATGGGTTAGTAGGGGTCGACTCAATCAAATAACTTAGGGCTATAGGCATGGATTATTTGGCTATGATTGGCTCATTCGAAATTTATAGTGGCTAAAAATATATGGATATGGCCGGAATAGGGTTTTATTTGTGCCTTAACCTCATTTACGAAGTTAACTACACACGGCGGTTTCAAAGAGATATCAAGTCAAAACTCATTCAAGTACATGCAATGATGATAAACACTCAGGCTACTCACTGGCTTTTGCATGAAAAAGTTTGAATTGACGCTGCTTTTTAGGTTTTGTGAAATCAATTGCGTCCAAGTACCATTTTACAATATATAAATAATAATAAAATTTTTGAAACTTTATGCACTTATACACGCTCAAAAGACAAGAATCTCAAATCATACGTAGTCAACTTTGACAGGCAAGTCATACAAACACAATTAAGCGCAGAAATAACAATTAATCACGTTGAAGGATTTAATTATTAAAGGCCAAATATTAAAAATTACACAATTAAGCAATAAAAAATCACACTCAACCACCCCCCTCTCTAAAAATCCCGGCAATCTCCTGATTGCCACAAATACATCAAAAATCAAAAAGAAGAAGGTAAGGAAAACATCCCTGAAAAATAGAAGGTTGAGCCGCTACTCGTTGATTTGTGCAATTGGCCGGTGCTCCATCGTACGTGATATGAGATGTTCTAAAGAAAACAAAACAAACAAAAACAAAGAAAATAAAAATATTTTTGGATTTTTTTTAATTTATATATATTTTTTTTATTAAAATCATAAAAATAAAGATACAACGATATCAAAACTCGCGGGATCTATCATCCTCGGGGGTCGCATCGACATCCATTCTAGGTTGGGGAAAAGATGCCTCGAACCGCTCCTTGAGTCTCGATATACAAGCTCGCATCTTCCTCAAGCTCTGACGGTTTTGCTCGTGGTTCGTGTCAATCTTGTCGTCAATGATTTGGAGCTTGTCAAACATCTTCAATTGAAATGCTCGGTTATCCTTGAAAAATTGGCCCCAATCGGGACTCGGGCCCGAATTAGTACGTGGGGCCAGCTCCATAGTCGTATCGCCATCATCGTCATTCGGTCGAGACGAAGAACCTCCTTGAGTCGTAGACCTCACTCGGGGTGCAGGGGCACGTGTCAACGAAAGTGAAGTCGTCCTGAGTGGATGCAAGCCGTTTCTGACTGGATCAAACCCGAAGTGATGGGCGAGGCCGGTAATGTACGGTGCGAAGGAGATAAGTGTCGTTTTGCTACCCGGCGTACCCTTAGTAACATTATAGAGTCCGCTCAAAATCAACGGGTATAGCCGGACTTGACGACCGTCAAGAAGACACTGGTTGTTGCAACCCAAGGATCTTGAGTTCGTGATCGTGGAGGAGGAGAAATTGGGAGAAATGCCCCCAATGGGACCTTGAGTGAAAAAGAACCGTTGATCGAATGACGTCAAATAAACGCGCTTCGTGGGAGGCAACCCACGACTTTCTAACCCTCTTTTTTTTTTTTTTGATTTTATGTACATTCGTTCTCTATTGATATTTAACTTATGCTTTTCTTTATTTTTTGTTTTTGTAGGAGAAATCATGGGGTTTGAAAACGAAAGAAATCAAAAATGGAAGATTGGATGCAGCACAGCAGTCGATCGACTGCAGCACAGTCGATCGATTGGAATGGAGCAAAATCGACTGCAAAACAGTAGGTTCCCGAGTTTTGCAAGAACAGTCGATCGACTGGGTACCTGTCGACCGACTACCGGTCGATTGACTGCTCAATCGACTATAATAGTGCCAAATCAACTGCGAGACAGTAGGTTACCGAGTTTTGCAAGAGCAGTCTTCACAGTCGATCGACTGCCGCACTAAAGAAGAGGAAATAACGCAAAGAGAAGGAAAAATGAAAAAAAAAAAAAAAAAAAGAGGGAAATACAAATAAATCAGTCGATCGACTCCAATTCGATATTTTCCAGAAATCATCTTCCTCTTTTCACAGAAATCCTATTACCCATTCCTTTTTTTTCCTCAATTTCTTCAAATTTCGACAAAAGAGGTGGGAGTTACAATTCGGTTCCAATCTTGATTTCGAGCCATTCATCGAGGTAATTCGCTAGAACCTCAATCCTTGACGTTCGTGTTTATGAATTGGTTGGGTTTTGTGTAGAATCTTGTTCCAATTTCCTCAAAGTTCCTTAGTGAAAATCTTGCCCACCACGTGTTCGATAAAATGCCCTAATGAACCATTTTGATGAAAACCCCCTCATTTTCGCTTTTCATTCATTCCTCTTATTTCCTTAAACTCAATTCTCGTATTCTCCTTACCTATTCGTTCATACGTTCCTATGGCCTAACAATTCGGTGACGATGACGATTCTATCTACCCCAATATCTCCCCTAACTTCGCCAATATCTACGGCGCCCCCTTTCGGATTAATGAAGAAACTGAGGGGGAACTCTTTCAAAATCTCTCCCAAAGGAATTTTGCCCACCCACATTTCGTAAACCTCGAGCGCCTAAATGAGTATGTGACCAACGGGGACTACCTAGGATTTGGGGCACGGATGCTCAACTACGTCGATGCCTTGAGTGGCCGATAATTCGCATCCCTCCGAGCACCAGCTTACCGGGAGCTGATGCTCGAGTTTTTCACCACCTACCGAGGCCAGGTGGCCTCGGAATTCACTGTTAGAATCAAGGGGGGTCGAGCGGGTGATCAATCAAGAGGTGCTCCGAGCGGTGCTCGGGTTTGATTTTCAAAAGGTGTGGGACAAGCGGCCTCGCGAGTTTGTTTCGAATTTCTTTTGGGCGAGTATCACGAGCGAACGTGGTACTTCACGATTCCAAGCTTTGGCAATATTCGACGTCGCCTTTTTGGGTGCTTACAAGTTTTTCGCCCACATTTTGATGGGCAAACACGAGAGCACTAACCTCACCCAAGACGAGGTGTACATGCTTTGGTGTCTGAGCAGCGGGCATCAGTTCAAGATTCTTCCTTTTCTCCGTGCCGGGATTCGGGGGATTCAAAAAACGAGGGGCAGCAGTGTCGCTCGGGTCGGGATGGGGCCCATGATCACCTTGTTAGCCCGTCACTTTGGTTTCAACCCCGAGGCAGCCAATCTTGAAAGGATTGAGCCATTGGAGTTGGTGTTGAAGATTCCCAAGCGCCCGACAAACCACTATGCCCCGGCCGCCGCGGGCACAAGGAAGAGGGAAATGAGGAAGAAGGATAGTATGCACGGCGACACAACGAAGGCGTCAAGCCCGATGAAGCCCCGAATACCGGTTCGGGCACACCATTCGATGCAAGCGCAAGCCAAGCGATAATCCTGCATGGTGAGGTAGGCCCGAGCACCGGCCCGGGTCCCGACATGGGTTGGCACGAGTTCCAACGCCAAGTGTTTTCTCAGTTCGATCAGCTCGATGCGGGGCAAGCAAGGATCGACAAAGCACACCGTGCCCTCCATAGCCGCCTCTTGTTGATCGAGAGCCGATTACCTCGGGACGAGGAGAGAGACGAGGAGAATGACGGAGAAGGAGACGGGAACGAGGAAGAAGAGGAGGAGGAAGAGGATGAGGACGCAAGCCTCCAACCCCGATGTAGGAGACGTTATTGATTTACCTCATAGCTTGCCTCGGCTCCCGGAGAGGACTATTGCACTACCGCGTCGACACAAGCTTAGAAATAGGGGCGTTCTCTTTTCCCTACACTTTTTACTGCATTTTTCTAGCTTAATATGCAATGAGGACATTGATAGGTTTTAAGTGTGGGGTGGTTAGGATTCGTCTTAGGATCTTTAAGTTGTTGCATGCTTTCTTGTGATAATTTGAGTAGCGTGTGTGTTATATTTGCTTGGACCCTTGGCGAAGTGACGCGGTTTTGATGATTTATTTAGGCAGTTTAGATTTTCGATCGGGTTTAGTGGACTTAAGTGGCTTAACTCGTTGGGAACTTTGTTCGGCTTTAGCTTCGTGCTATTCTTGAGCTCATTTAGAACTAGTGCCTCAACTAGCCTTATCATCAAACACTCTCTATAGGATCTTGCATTGTATTTTGGAGTCGTCAATTGCTCCATGCGCTCGATCAAGAATATTGTAAGTTGCTAGTAGTAACGAATGATCGGAGTCGTTGAACGCTCGTTGTATTGTACATATTATTTAAGTACCTCACATTTATGGTACCAAAAAAAAGAAAGAAAAAATAATGATGATGATGAATAAACAAGGATACAATATAAATCCTTGAGTTTATTACGTAATAAACGTGCACCCCTTGCACATTTCTTTTTCCTTTTTAGATTTAGTTTGTCAAAGAGAGTTGTAGATGATTGAGGCTAGTAGGGAGTCAATTAATGGTTCGATCGTGGATAGACCTTAGCCGGGGCAAGGACGAGGGGACCGACTTGGAGGGTTACCTAGTACTTTTAGGTTTCGGGAGTCGATCTAAACTTTCTTTGTCAACGCATCATTGTCGTCCTTTTAGCCAAGCTAACAAGCATTGTAGCATACGACGTCTCGAATTAGGTTTTGTGCATTAGTTTAGGATCATCCGGTAGTAGTTTCGTAATTCTAGATTAGTATTGCTTGAGGACAAACAATCTTTCTAAGTGTGGGGTGGTTGATTTGTACCTTTTTGTACACATTTTTGTACCCTTTTTGTGGCGCGTTTGCATGTGTTTTGCTTGCATTTATGGGTATTAGGAGTCGTTTTGGCCTATTTTGCTAGTTTTAGGTTTTTGTATCATTTGCGCGGTTATTTGTGATGTTTTCGTAGTTTTTCACTCTTTTTCGTACTTTTGGCTGTAGGATGACCAAGCGGGGCCCGCGCACGTTTAGAGGCATCCCACTCGACTCGGATTGGAATGGACAAGCAAGGGTATATAGTGCATGCAAGGAACGACAACCGGCGGACGGCTAGAGCGGAAACGAGAAAAACCGAGTTGGGAGCAGCCACGTCAGTCGATCGACTGAACCATGCCAAATCGACTGTGAAACAGTGAGTTTGGCGTTTGAGGACGAAGCAGTCGATCAACAGCTTTCAGTTGATCGACTGTTAGTCGATCGACTGGATGTCAGTCGATCGACTGAAATACAGGAATTTTTGTGGGTTTTGACGATTTTGCCCCTGTGTTTTTGAATAAATAGCCCAGCCCCTTTTCTCCACCAACCTTATCCTTCCTTGGTGGTTTTTGTACTTGTTCAATCTCCACCAAGCCAACTTTTACTATTACATTGCCTTTCAAGCTTTAAACCCTAGATTAATCCTTGGTTAGCTTAAGCTTAGTAGTTTAGTAGTTAGATTTCCATTAGCAAGTAGTTAAGAAGTTTGTATTCCATCTTTTGTGAAACTATTGTTGAAGTGGTTCTTAACATTTTGAAGATTGTAGCCAAAGACCCTGAAGTTTCTTTGGAGTAAAATTGGTAGTAATATTTCTCTTTCATATTGTTGTTGTTCTTGGTTGTTTATTATTGTTGTGTGTTGGTTGTTAATTTGTAGTTCTTGTTGATTGTTTCTCTTGGCAATTTCAAATTCTCACTTCCAATTTCTAGCTTATTTTTCTTCTTGCTTAAAAACTTCATTGATGCTTGCATGTTGAGGCTTTTTACTCTTTTTGTTCAAACATACATTGGAGCTTAGAAAGTTATAAGTAATTTTCCTTTTTGATAAATTTGACTTTTTCTCATTAAATGCCATTTGACTTCTTTAAATGTTCAAGCTTATTTTTCCCTCCATTTCTCTTTCAATAATTTGGTTGTCTTAATTAGGTAGTTTAGGGTTTTTAATTAGAGCTTAATTAATCTTCTAAAATTAGTTATTTTCAATTAAGCTTTTAATTATAATTGTCCTTTGCTTTAATTGGTGTTTTCAAGTTCTCATTTCGCTTCATGCTTTAGTATTAAAAACTCAAACCCAAATCAATGACTTATTACTTTCTGAGGAGTAGATTAGTTTAATTGAGATTAACAAGAGATTAAGTAAAAACACCGACCGCCAATAATATCTATTCTCGAAAGACACGACTCGGGAAAACTTGCCGCTCTACAATCGACTCCGTACTATTGCGGATATGATTTCTTAGAGTGCTAAGAAATCTTCAATCAGATGGCTCATAAATGTCGACAAGTCCTCAAATGTTGCGGTCACCCTTTTCAACCATTTTCTATCTTCCCCCTCCTCAGATTCAATTATTCGTCTCCCCTCAATTCCATGTTTCAGTTCTGAGCAATTTAATGACTTCAGGCACATTGTGAAAGCTACTCTATTAAAGATCCGTCCTTTTTTCCCGATGAATATGTTATTTTCGCCCGAATGATGCCCTTATTCTTTTAGTTGTTAGTCTTTCTCAATCAGCAATTTCCCACAAGCCTACAAGAATGTAGACATGGGAAAACCAAAATGAAATATATTAAAAAAAACATTGGTGAAAACACATTTTCATAAGGGGACTTATATGTACAACCCTATAAGGGTGTGAGCATTATATAGTAGTGTTTTTGTAAATTAAAATGTATCAAACTTAAATAGTAACTTGATATTTACATTCAACCAAAATTAATTTAGACATCAACCTACTTTTACATGAAAACATAAAACACGTGAAAAGCAAGGAGAAACGACATGCTACTTATAGTGACAACCTACACAAGCCGAACACACATTACTAATACATAGCCAGCTTTAGGAATACAAGATCGGAGAGCAGTCAAGACAACTTGTGATATCCTGATTTTGGAGCTACAAACCACCTTACATATGTTCTTGGGATTTTGAACATGGCATTAGGTTATCAGGGTAATGGCAAAGTTCAGACAACTAATGAACTAGGTATGGATATTGCTCATATCGGTTCCTTTGTAGTAATGTCTCCATCCCACATTAATACCTGGTCATTCCTTTTATATAATCTCTTGCATACCCCTTATATAATAAAAGAAACCTCATTAGGGTTGTTGAGTTTGCTCGGGTCAATCAAATTTTATTTGAATTTTCATCCTTTTATGTGTCTTGTGGAGAATCTAGCAACAAAGGCAACATTGCTTCGAGTGTATCTTAAGGATGGTCTCTATAGTTTTCACCTTCAATAAGGCACTCAGTCTCTTGTCACTTATCCTCAGCGTCACCAGTTCAACTTACATTCTCCTTCAGCTCTCTCTGCTAAAATAACTAAGGGTCTAGATTTTAGCCATTCGGAACCCCAGGATGGGTCATCCCTCTATTAGTGTTGTTAATAGGACACTTAAGCATTGTAATGTTCCCTTTATTGAAACTGAAGATGGAACCTTATGTTCTTCATATCTTAAAGTTAAAGCACATAAGGTCCCTTTCATTGAGAGCACCACTGAATATAATTGACTTATACATAGTGATTATGGGGACCATCTCATATCACTTCTAACGATGGTTTTAGGTATTATGTTAGTTTTATTGATCATTTCACTAGATTTACTTGTTCTATCTTTTAAAATAATAATTAGATGCAAAATCAAATTTTATGCACTTCAAAACTCTAGTTGGAACCAATTTGATTACAAGATCAAATCCTTATAAACTGATAGGGTGATTTATGGCCTTAAACCTGTTCTTACTCAATATGGGATCCAACATAAAATATCTTATCCTTATACCTCTAAATAAAATGGTCTAGTTGAGAGAAAGCATAAGAAAATAGTGGAAGTAGACTTATCCCTCATAGCTCAATCAAAGGTTCTTCTTTCATATTGAGATGAAGCCTTCGCTAGTGTCGTATTTCTCATTAACAGATTGCCTAGCAAGCTTCTATAGTATAAATAACTTGTAGAAAATCTCACTATCCACAAACCTAATTATCATTTCCTCAAGACCTTTGGTTACTTGTGTATTCCTCTTCTTAGGCTCTACAATTTTCATAAACTGTAGTCTAGAAATCTTCCTTCTGTGTTTTAGGATACATCCTGCATCACAAGGAACACATAATCTTATTACCTTCAAAATATATTATAATCACCAGGTATGTGTTGCTTGAGGAATCAGAATTTCTCTATGTCACTGCTGCAACTTCTATTTTACCTCCCACTATAGTTTTACCTAGATCTTCAGCTCCTTTACTGAGTATATCACCACCTTCCCATATAAAAAACCCTACACCTCCTCACACACCTTCACATTTACCACCTACTACACATTTCTCTCCCTCTATATCTTCACCATCGACATTACCCAACTCATCTACTCCCTCTCCACCTAGAGACACTATTACTATAGATACCAATTAACAAATCCATATGCCTGATTATGATGTTGCTTCTAATGTTTCACATCAAGCTGCAGGTACACACAAGGTGATCACCAATTCAAAGGCTAGAATTCACAAGTCGATGGTACTATATACTGTTCTTTTAATCACTGATGAGCCTCATTTTGTTCATGAGGCCTTGAAAATTCTAGCCTGGCACACTGCTACAAGTTGGTGTACAGATTTAATAAAAACCCTGGTGAAATTATTTGGCACACAATCAGACTTGTTGCTAAAAGGTTACACTCACGATCCAAGATGGGATTGCACTGAAACTTTCAGTTCTGTGAATAATCCAGACACACTTAGAGTTATCATGATTATTGCTTTGACTTTTAGCCGGAGTTTCAGGCAAGTTGATATTGATAATGCTTTTTCTCAATTGAAATATATATTAATCTCTACATGGAGTAGCAGTTGGTTTTGAATAGATATCCACTCCTCATTTGGTTTGTAATTTGCACAAATCCTTGTATGGTATCGAACAAGCCTCTAGAGCTTGGTCCAAACTTTGGGGATATTTTACTCAATTAAGGATTCCATGTTTCTTAAGCTGACAAATCTCTCTACATCAGACACTTTAATGCCTCTTGCCTGCTTATAATGGCTTATGTTGATGATATAATCATTACAGGCAGTCACAATGAGGATATTGATCTTCTTGTGCAGCAGCTCAAGTCTCACTTTTCTATTAAAGATTTTAGCAATTTCAGTTTCTTTCTTGGCATCCAGGTTTCTCAAACCACTGATGGCATATTCTTAAATAGTAACAATATGCTACTAATACTCTTAATAGGGCTAGCATGAAGGGATCAAATTGTCTTTCTAATCCTATGGTTTCTCATCCACCCCTATCTAAGTTTATTGGTCAACCTATTCAATATGATAATGAATACAGGAAGATAGCTAGAGCTCTTCAACATCTCACCATGACCATGCCTTAGTTATGTTATTAATAAAGTGAGTCGGTTCATGCATGCTCTACTTGATACACACTGGAAAGATGTTAAAAGGATTATGAGATCTATTTCAGGCACTATGGACTATGGAAAATTAACACCTTGTAACAGTTTTAGGATCACAGCCTTCTTTGATGCAGATTGGGCATCTAATGTTGATGATAGAAGATCAACTTCTGGACTTTATGTTTTCATAGGGAAAAATCTCATCACATAGAGATAAAATAACATAACCTACTGTATCTAGGTCAAGTACAGAGGCTGAATACAGAAGCTTAGCATTGGCTACTTGTGAGATCATGTGGATGCATTCATTTTTTATGAAGTTGAGAGTCAATTTGATGAAGCCAAGTACTGTTTGGGTAGACGATCAAGGAACAATTTATCTTTCTTCAAATCTTGTTCATCATTCTAGGACTAAGGATTTTGAACTAGACCTACGTTTCATCATAGAGAAGGTGATGAACAAGATCATTTCAGTCAGGCATGTTTTGGTCATAAATCAAAGAGCAGATATCTTCGCAAATCCTCTTTCAAGATAATTCTATGTAATGATGAGAAATAAACTATTTGTCACCTCCAGAGCCTGCATAAAATTGAGGGGGCGTGATAAATGACAAAAGATGACTGTCCATGTGCATGACAGCACCAGCAGAGAGTGTTCACTAAGAACACCAGATAACTCGCTCCAAGGGCTAGCATTGTGGCATCCTTATCCTTATTGTTCTTTCTAACCACTCAGGATATGTGAAATTTTAGATTGTTCACCTAGTTACTATAAATAAATATACTCTAATATGATATAAATGTAATTCAAGAAAGCAATTAGAATATCTTTCTGTCGTTGCATGGTTAAACGTAATTCTTATTTTGTCCTTTAGCCTTATGGCTTTTATAGTTTCTTATTAGATAATACCCTATATTTTATTCATTACCGTTAACTTCAAAATGTACCAAAAGAGTTTCCACTACAAGAAAATAGTATTTACTGAGGGGAACACCTAGAGAAACATTGTCCTCAAGAATTCCGAGGGCATTAACGAAGGGAATTATTACCTAAGGAATTACCAAAGGTCAGTACCTTCAGTAATACTCCCTTCGATAAATCCTTCTGAAACACACACCAATGTTTACTGCCATTATTACCAAAGGTAATACTGAAGGCTTTCTGAGGGTAAATTTACCGAAGGTAACTACCCCTCAAAAACACGAGGGGAGCAATATCCCCTTGAAAATTACCGAAGGGAGCAAATTCTCCTCGAGAATTCCTGAGGGGAAATCTATGGGGCAGTGGAGTATGTATTAAAGGGTCACACTATGGGGCAGTCGAGTATGATTATTACGGTTGTCTCATAGAAAATGTGTAGCTCAAATACACTGGGCGAATGGAGAAAAACACACTATTGTTCAAGTGTGACCGATTTGATCCAACTCTTACAGGCACAAAAGTTCATCCACATTATAAGCTTATCGATACCAATCATAAGCATATGTTAAATTGATATGAACCTTTTGTACTTACTGCCCAGGCTGTACAAGTATACTATTATTCGTACCCAAGTTTCAAACGAGACAAGTTGGGCTGGTGGGCAACGTGTAAAATTAAGGCGAGATTAAATGTTGAGTTTATCGAGCCTCTACCAAAGTAATCATTTCAATAGAAAGTTGTAGATAAACGCAATCTAATTCAACTGGATGATGTCAATTTCCAGTTGCACGACTCCAATGATAATGATGTGGATGAACATGGTGACGAGGCATATGATGATGTAGAAGAAGAGTTACTCACCGAACAAGATACAGATCAAGACACAAATGAAGATGGGTTTGGTGATAACTTTAATAGTGAAAGTGTCAGTTTATATGATTAGTTTGGTTGAAATATATTTAAATTGTTCATATTGTAAAACGCTCTTGTTTTAACTAATTTATTTATGTTTGGATTTATTAAAATGGTTGATATATATATTGGAATTTTGTAAAATACTCATATTATATATACTTTTATTAGATGCCAAGAGGTCGTGGACGCGGATCTAGCCTAGGTCAATCGGATATGGGGCCAGCTAATCGTTTAGCTGATTTTGATGATGATTACGTGGGCATTGGTACTGATCCTTCAGCGTCAACCCCAGATACCACCACACCGACACCGTCCGATGAAGGTACATCTCGATAGGACTCGGGCCCACTACAGAGGTGATACCTTGTTTATATCACCGGGAAGAAGTAAGTAAATTAATCATTATAAAATTTTAATCATCGTTATTATTAAATTATATGTGTAGCCACAAACACAATTACATGCTACATAGCAGGGAGGTCAGGCTGACCAACATATTATGGAAAATCATGGAGAAGGAAGTTCATCCCGCCGGGTGGCAGTTTAAGGCAGTCCCTGAGGAGATTCGTCAATTATGGTGGGACATGTTTCACGTAATTATTATTTCATACCTACATTTATTAATCTTTATTGTAACTTTAAAATCATGTATAAATTGAATTGTAATTATTATTTTATTTTATAGGAGATTTTTTATTGGGACATGGACCTGTATACTCCACATGCTATACAGATGGCATTTCTCCACACGATGCAGGACAGGTATGGGAAGCGGCTTAATGAGTATAAGCAGTTTCGTGATCAGATAGCCACAAAGGATCGTTGACGAAGGGGTCTGGAGGTAAATGATTCTATTATGTTTTCTTATTATATTAATTTTTTATTATTATTATAGATGATTTATATTTTATATATCATGCATTTCAACTAGGGCTTGGAATGTTGAGTGAGATAAGCCCGAGAACAAGAGGAGGTCCGAGCAGTGCAGCATCAAGAGGAAGAGTGAGCATGCTGGTCCGGGTACTGGGATGTCAAAGCATAGGGGGTCTAGATCTACGATCGATTATTCTTATGATATAGTAAGTAATTTGAGATCATAATATATTATTTATTTTTTTAATGTTAATTATCTGATATATTTTTTTCGGATACAATAGCGGCAGACTGGTGTGTCGACCACTGCGTACCAGGTTTTTGTACGTACTCATAAGAAGGATGATGGCAAGTGGATCGATACGAGATCCAATAATACTAATATGAGTTTCTTTTTTATTTAACTTGTTCTTTGGTTTTAATGTAGAATTTACTAACGAGTTGTATTTCAGGAGGAGTACGAGAAACGTCTAGATGAGACACGTGCTTCTTCACAGGATCCGAATAACGAGGTTGATCCTGAACTTATTTATCTCGACGTCGTCGGGTCGGGTAAGGGCCAATATTATGGCACCGGCTTATTCGGGAAGTTGGTGGCTGCTACAAAGGGTTTTCGAGGTATCAGTTCTTCCTCCTCCTAGCAGGATAGGACTCACGTGAGGGAGCTCGAGGTGCAGCTCCAGATGCAGAGAGAGGAGTTAGAGGCGATGAGACGAGCTCAGCAGGCGATGGAGCAACGATGCAATGAGTCTAAGCTACTACATGAGCAGCAGCGATGGGTACAGCAGTAATTTTAGGTGCAGGTGAACGCGCAGATGGCCGAGCTGTTAGCTCGATTACAGCAGTACCCGACGCAGCCTCCTCCGCCATATGACTTCCTTGTAATGAATGTTTTGATAAACTTTTACTAACATTTTATTGAAAAAATTTAGTAATTGTAAATTTATAGATATTTATATAATAATTAGTTTATTTATTAATGATTTTTTAAAAAAAAAATTGGGGTGTTTTAATAAAAAACAAGGATTAAAATTAATAATTAAAAATAATATTAAAAAAAGTAAAATACCAATGAGATACATCCCCTTAGAAAAACCGAGGGCGTCATCCCCTCAGTATTTTCATTTTTTTTACAAATATTATTTTTTAATATTTTTCGTGGGGAACCATGCCCCTTGGTGTTTGCGAGGGGAATCCCCCTCGGTTTTTCTGAGGGAAAGTTCCCCTTGGTGTTTTCGAGGGTCAATCTCCCCTCAATTTTTCTGAGGGCAAATAAATTTAGAGCCCCGTAAATTACCGAAGAAATAAACATTCGGTAATGCCCTCGGAAAAATTACCGAGGGCATATTTTCCCTCGATAGATTTTACTAAGGAGAGTTTCCCCAAGGGGAGATTTCTCTCGGTTTTGCCCTCGATAAATTGATTATCGAGGGCTTTTTGCTTATTACCGAGGGTTTTTCCCCTGGGTAAAGCACTGTTTTTTTGTAGTGTTCACCTTTCGAAAGGTTCACAGATACATTTCTTAAACACGTTGATGTCGTTGTTGCATCCCAGCACGCCGAAGTAGGCATGCCAAATCTATAGTTCTTTTCAAGCACCTGCTTGCAAATACTGTGTGGGAATGATATTAAAGATAAATGCAAGTTGAAGAAGCCAATAGTACTCTTATTGAAGGCACCCCAAAATTACAATGGAAACGTGACATGATTAATATTATTTGAATTTGTACATAAGAAGGGAGTTCGTAGAATAGAGCTGTGAGTGTGCGTATGAAAGGGAATGACAAAAAAACATAAAAAAGGTATATTGGACAAATCGTAGAATAATATTTTTAGTAGGTTATTCTATCCGCACCCGAACTTTTGCTAGTTGCACCGTATAAATTTTATTTATAAAACTGTCACTCAATGAAATATCATATATACCCTTATATGAATCTAAAACACCCTTATTTATCTCAATTACTAAAACTGTCCATAAAAAGAAAAATTGCTATATACACCCGTATTCTTCAATTATTCACATTTCAAATAATTTTTTCAACTTCACTTCCACTCAATTTTCTAACCATAGTTTTTCAATCACAACAAATAATCAACAATGGATGATGAAATAACATGGAAAAAACCAATGTAAGTATTTATTCATTTTTGTAGGTTATTTTTCACATTTTGCGTCACAATTTTTTAGATTAAGTTCAAGTTTTATAAAATTTGTTCGCGCTCGTTTCGGCCATGGTTGGCCGAATTTAGGACAAAATTTCAGCAAGAAGAGGCCGAATTTTTCCTTCCAAGACGGATATAGTCTGTAGAAATTCATGCCTAGCCCGGACTCTCTATATCGTTTTTGAAATGGATGTAGAAACTATTTTTGACATCAGTACCTATGGAACTAATGTCGAAACTTTTTTTCATGTTTTTGCATTTTATATAGATTTTTTGCATCAGTTCCTATAGAATCAATATAGAAACTATTGTCTTGTTTATTGCATTAGAAACAAATCTTTTACATCGGTTTCAATAAAATCGATATAAAAAGTAGTAAAAAAACAAAACAAAACAAAAAATTAGTAGACTTTGTTTGAAATCTTGAGCAAATTTCAGCCAATTAGAGCCGAAATATTGTCAGTTTTTCAATAGAGCAGTGCCGAATATTTAGCAAATTTCAGCTGATATTGACCAATTTATCTCCAATGCTAAATTCAAAAAAATTGAAAATTTACATCACACTCTTTATTTTTCATATTAATAACAACAAAAACTCAACTTGGAAACAATATAATATAAGATTTGGCACTCAAAACATCAAATTAAACACAAAATTCAAATTCCAAACCTTTGGATGCTTCTCTTCTTCTTCCTCTTCTTCTTCTTCTTCTTCTTCTTTAGGAATAGAGATTATTTTAATGGAGGGGTATTTTGAATAATTAACTCTATGTGTAGATAGCAAAAATTATATATATATAGATAGATAGATAGATAGATAGATAGATAGATAGATAGATAGATAGATGGGTAATTTGAGTATGAAGTTGGGGATAAATCTGAGTGAAGATAAAATCGACCTTTTAAGTAAATAAAAATTGTACGGTGCATCTAGAAATATCTTCACTATATATTAATGCAAAATCATCCTAACCTATGTGTCAGCTTCGTATGCTTCGTTTGCTTATGTGTCATCCAAGCCTAATATTTACCTAATTTAATACTTTTCTTTTTATTGTATCTTACCTAATTTAATTCTTTTATTATATTTTTCCTTATTCAATACTTTCATTTGATTCTCCTAATATAAAAATATAAATAAGTCATATATAATTAGTAGATAAGATCTAAATTAGTTATTTTAATTAAAAGGCAAACTACATATAAAATAATCTTAATTACAAAAAAAAACTTTATTATGAAAATAATTAAATAAGTCTTATTGATAATAAAACTTAAAATAATTTTATTTGTGCAGTTTCAAATATTCTATATATGTAAAATGTGAGTTATTTACATTAATCTAAGTATGTAACTAAATATTAGTATTATTCAATATAAACATAAAAATATTAAGTTATCACCAATATATATTAATGCAAAATCATTCTAACATATGTGTCTGATTCATATGCTCCGTTTGAGAAATAAAAAATTATGGTGCTTCGTTTGCTTATGTGTCATCCGAGCCTAATATTTACCTAATTTAATAATTTTCTTTTTGTTGTATCTTATCTAAGTTAATTCTTTTATTATATTTTTCCTTATTCAATACTTTCCTTTTATTCTCCTCATATAAAAATAATATAAGTCATATATAATTAGTAGATAAGATATAAATTAGTTATTTTAATTAAAAGACAAACTACATATGAAATAATTTTAATTAAAAAAAGTTTTTATTATGAAAATAATTAAATAAGTTTTATTGATAATAGAATTTAAAATAATTTTATTTTTGGAGTTTCAAATATTATATATGTGTAAAATATGAGTTATTTACAATAATCTAAGTATGTAACTAAATTTAGTGATGTATTTAATATAAACATAAAAATATTAAATTATATACTAATAATTAATAAATATTGATTAGACGCTAGTACAATGCGACACGGGTTGAGGGTATGACATCTTTTGAATATCCCAAAGTATGTAATTAATAATTATTAACAAACTTATTCTAAACATTAATATATAAAATTATTTAATAATAATAATTATTAAACTGATATTAGACACGGGTTTAGAATGTGACACCTTTTGAATTTTTGTAAGTATGTAACTAATATTATTAATGAATTTAATTTAAACATCAAATAAAAAATTAATTAATATTTATAATAATTAATAAATAGATTAGACATGTACAAGGTAGGGGTTGAGAATACATTATTTTAATTTTTTTTATTTTAGATTTAAAATTCAGTAATTATCACAAATATTTTTTATATTTATCTTTTGACAAATCCCGTGTAATGCACGGGTGTTAAACAAGTATTTATTAATGCAAAATCCTCCTAATCTATGTGTCTACTTCGTATGCTTCACTTGGATAATAAAAAAAATTGGTGCTTCGGTTGTTTATGTGTCATACGAGCCTAATATATACTTAATTTAATATTTTTCTTTATTGTATCTTGCTTAATTTAATATTTTTATTTTATTATATTTAGCCTAACTTGATAGTTTTCTTTTATCATATTTTGTATAAGGGACCGGATATTTGCACCCCTAAATTTGATGAGTTGACCCAATGGATGAGAACACCCCAATAATATTTTAAATATATTAAAACCTTACTAAATGAACCCCATAAACTCCCTACTTTACCCCCTACCTTATATATAATATAAACAAAAAAATAAAAAATAAAAGAAAGGAAAAAAATGAAGAACACGTACAGAATAACAAGAAGAAAAGAAAGGAAGACAAATGAAGAAGAAAGGAGATGAAAAGAATGTGAAAAATAACGAGTTTTTTTCCGAAATATTTTGAAAAAACAACAACAAGATGGATCATAATAATCAATCAAACATTTAGGGTAAGTCTCTTATATGTAAAAATTGGTGTTCCTCCAAAAGAGATTTGAAAAAGAAAACCTGGACTACCATAGGGTTCGATTCTGGTTTCACGAACAATGAAGCAGTGTTCGAATTTCTTTTTTGAACAATGTGTAATGTTCGAAAATCTTTGTAGAACAAATGTCTGATGTTCGAATATTTCTTTAGAACACTCCATTTTTGGCAAAAAACAGACTATTCGGAGCAAATTTTCGAACTTTAAATCCATGTTCGAAAATTTGGTCCGAACAGTCTATTTTTTGATAAAAATTATGATATGTTCAATTTTTTCTTCCGAACAACCTGTTTATGTTCATCATTACCAGTTCGAACACAACTCCGACAATGAACCCTAATAAACCAATTTATGACGAAAAAGTGATGAAAAAATGCACAAAAATAGTAATGTGATTATTTTAACACTGAAAATTGTAGAGAAAACTTGTATCATTATACTAGCATCATGCATTATTGAGTTTTGTTTTAAGGTGTCTCTTGAAAGTTTTTGGAGGAAGAAGATGTATTTTTTTTAATGTTTAAATCAGTTTTATAAAAGGGTTATTTTTGTCTTTTTAAACATGTCTATTTTTGTCAAAAAACTAATGGGGTCAACTTATAAAATTTTGGGGTGCCAATATCCGGCCCCTTTGTATAATTCAATAATTTTCTTTTATACTCCTAATATAAAAATATAAATAAGTCATGTATAATTATTAGAAAAAATTTAAATAAATTATTTTAATTAATGACAAATTACATATGAAATAATTTTAATTAAAAAAAATTATTTATGAAATTAATTAAATAAATTATATTTATAATAAAAGTTGAAATAATTTATTTTTAAAATTTTAAATATTTTGTATAGGTAAGTTATGATAAATTTGCAATAACTAGAGTATGTAAAGTTATATTAGTAATGAATTGAATCTAAATATAAGAAAATAAGATTATATAATAATAATTAATTAATATTTATTAGACAATGTCACAATGCAAGAAGACTTGATAGTATGACACCTTTTTAATTCTTCAAAGTATGTAACTATAATTATTAACCAAGTTAATCTAAACATGAAAATATAAAATGAGTTAATAATAATTAATTAATATAGATTATAGACGGGTTGAAAATGTGACATCTTTTGAAATTTTATAAGTATGTAAATATAACGAGTTTAATCTAAAAATTAAAATATAATATTAATTAATAATTATAATAATTAATAAATTGAACAGTACACGAGTTGAAAACACATCCTTTTAATTTTTTATTTTAAGTTTAAAATTTGTAATTTTCACAAATATTTTTTATATTTAGTTTTTTTATAAATTCCGTGTAATACACGGGTGTTAAACTAGTATACTAATAATTAATAAATATTAGTTAGACACCAGTACATTGCGACACGGGTTGAAAGTATGGCATCTTTTGAGCATCTCAAAATATGTAACTAATAATTATTAATGAATTTATTTTAAATATTAATATATAAAATGATTTAATAATAATAATAATTAATAAAATAGATATTGGACACGGTTTTAGAATGTGACGCCTTTTGAGTTTTTGTATGTAACTAAGATTATTAATGAATTTAATTTAAACATCAAATAGAAAATTATATAATAATTATAATAATTAATAAATAGATTGAACATGTACAAGACACGGGTTGAGAATACTTTATTTTAATTTTTACTTTAGATTTAACTTTCAGTAATTATCATAAATATTTTTTTATATTTATCTTTTGATAAGGCTCGTGTAATACACGGGTGTTAAATAAGCATATATTAATGCAAAACCCTCATAATCTATGTGTCTGCCTTGTATGCTTCTTTGGATAATAAAAAAAAATTTGTGTTTCGATTGCTTATGTGTAATCTGAGCCTAATATATACCTACTTCAATATTTTCCTTTTATTTCTTTTTATTATATTTATCATAACTTAATAGTTTTATTTTATTATATTTTATCTATTTCAGTAATTTTCTTTTATACTCCTAATATAATATACAAAAAAGTCATATATAATTAGTAGAAAAAATCTAAATTAAATATTTTAATTAAAAGATAAATTACATATGAAATAATTTTAATTACAAAAAAAAATATATTTATGAAAATAATTAAATAAATTGTATTTATAATAAAAATTGAAATAATTTAGTTTTGAAATTTTAAATATTTTGTATAGGTAAATTATGATATATTTGCATAATTGGAGTAAGTAACTAAATGTTAGTAAAGAATTCAATCTATATATAAAAAATAAAATTATATAATAATTAATTAATATTTATTAGACAATATCACAACGCAAGAAGGTTTGAGAGTATGATTAGAAATTTTCAAAGTATGTAACTATAATTATTAACAAAATTAATCTAAATATAAAAATATAAAATAAGTTAATAATAATTAATTAATATATATTAGAGACGGGTTGAAAATATGACATATTTTGAATTTTTATAAGTATGTAAATATAATTATTAATTAATAAATTTAATCTAAGTATTAAGATATAATATAATTAATAATTATAATAATTAATAAATTGAATAAGGTACAAATTAAAAACACAACCTTTTAATTTTTTTATTTAAAATTTAAAATTTTATAATTTTTACAAATATTTTTTATCTTTTATAAATTTTGTGTAATACCCTGTTGTTAATATTTTGTTTAAAGAAAAATGTCAAAGTTCTTATCAGCACAATTCAAACTGGGCCTTTTTACAGGCCTCAGCCCTTTAAGTTGGCCCAAGTTTTTTTCAACACAACTACGGGGCCGTGTCAAAACTCAATAGAGATAACCATAGAAGATTCACTTGAAAGCCCTTCCATTGAAATTGCGCGGCTTACTTTAGAAGCTTTTTGTGCTGTTCTGCAACCCTCTTTCTCTATCGTTCTCTCTCATTCATACGTGTAGTGCAGTGCGAGCGCGAGACGAATTTTGAATAGTATGCAGTGATCGAGTAATTTTCCCCTATTATTTTTTGGCGTTTTTTTTACTGCGACATCACATTATCGGATTTGGGCTGGGCGCCCAAAATTTCACTGCTTTTTCAAACGCCGACCATAAACCCTAAAAAAAAAAAATCTTGAGAAAAATTTGTACGCACTTTACTTTTTGCGTTCTTGTTGCAGATGTTACTTTAGTGGTTGGAATTCATTCGCAAGATTTAATTATGGTAAGTTGAAAATCGAGTTCAGTATCAAACACAAATTCACATGCACTGCTTTTTTTTCATAGGCGTGGTTTTCTGATTATCAATTTAAGCTATTTTGTTGATTCACAGTTTTTTTTTTTGTTTTTTTGTTTTTTTTTTTTTTTTTTTTTTTTTTTTTTTTGCGTGTCCTCATTTTGATATTATTTGATAGGAATGTGGAATGAATCATGATATGAATATCTTTTAAATATTTTTCTTTGATTAGCAGTCTCAAGATATAAGAAAGTGGTTTATGAAGCAACACGAGAAAGGCTCTGGGAATGGCAATACATTGAATCCGACAAAGGCTTCGACCCCTGAGAAGCCTCCACAGCCTGGAAAATTGGTTTGTTCATCACAATATTCTGTTTTAGTACCCCATGGCTATATGAAACTGTTTCAGATGGCTTCTTGTTTTGATGAATTTTCTAGTGTTGCTGAAATTTCCTGATGGGAGATGCAAAAACTGGATGTAAATGTGTGTCATTTTATTTTTGTTTTTGAAAATAATTGGTTGTTTTAATCTGTATAAGAAATGATTTACAATATTTTGCCTCGGAATCAGAATGTGAAAATTAGGCAAATGGGATGATTGTAAAGAAAATATTGTTATAAGAACTTTTAGTGTGTGTGCTTATTTTATTTATTATTATTATTTTTTTTATCTAATGATCTACGCAAGCATTTGGAAAAGCATAGTAAAATAGAACCCTATATGAAATAAAGAATGACATAAGTTGCAGCTCTTGTACTATCTCTCTTTTTATTTCACTTTTCTTTTTGGATATTTTGGTAACATAGAGAAACTTAAAATATAGATTCCACTTTCTTTTTTTTTTTTTTTTAACTTTTCGGGCACACTAGGCACAAGGAGTTCAAGAATGTTCTTCTGACCGTAGAAAAACGAGTAAATATTTTGCGAAAGACCAAAGCGCAAAAGATGTGATGGAGGTTGATGAAATTTCTGCCAAAAAGAAGCTCCAGAAGGGTAGTACAGAGTTAGCCAGTAACGCGAGGGCCCCACCTGTAAAAAAAATCCACAAACTCGAGGATGATGATGAAGACGACGATTTCGTTACACCTACTTCGAGGAAGGGTAGTTCTTCTGCCACTCCGAACAAGAAGTTGAAAAGTGCTTCAGGTAAAGGTGTTGCTCGAAAAATGGTAGTTGATGAAAGCGATGAAGATGATGGCGGTAAAGTAAAATCTAATTTGAAAGCTGCTGGGAGTGGTAGGGGCCGCGGCACGAAAGGCTCTTCGGCTGCTCCAACGACTGCAAAAGCCATGGATGTTGATGAAGGTGATGAAGAAGACATGGATGATAAGGATGATGTTAAACCTGTAAAAGCTGGTGGACGAGGCCGTGGTGGTGGGAAAAGTGCTCCAGCAGGTGGAAGAGGTAGAGGCGGTGGGGGTAGAGGCGGATTTATGAACTTCGGTGAGAGAAAAGATCCTCCTCATAAAGGAGAGAAGGTAAAAAGGTTAAAAAAATTATAGGATTAATTACAAAAAACACCTCAGAGGTTTGACGCAATAACAAAAATACTCAGCGAACTTTCAACATCACAAAAAAACACCCCCTTTTTTTCTTTTTTTGGTTTAAGTCAAACCTCAAGGGTATGTTTTGTAATTATCACAAAATTATAAATCTTTCTCTGAAATGTCACTTGTTGACATTTGTTGATTTTTTTTTGTGTATCCAGGAAGTTCCTGAAGGTGCTGCTAACTGTTTAGATGGTTTGACTTTTGTGATTAGTGGAACGCTTGACAGGTAATTTTCTATTTCAACGAGTTTGTACGCATAGCGGACGGATGTTTGTCTATGCAATGTCCAGAATATATTGCAACTGTATGTACCTGCATATTATACACCATTCCCTGTGTATATTTGAAAAGTGCATTCAATTTTTATGGTGATGTAGTTTGGTTATCTTTCTTTGCTTGGTGCTTAAACTCTTTCTTGATTCTGTTCTGAGGTTGCCTTTGCCTTGTTATGTTCTTCCAGTTTGGAAAGAGAAGAAGCTGAGGATTTGATCAAACGTCATGGTGGGCGTGTTACAGGATCTGTCAGCAAAAAGACGGTTATTATTTTGTCGACTCATATCTTATTATTGCTTCATCCTTGCTTTATTTATCAGTCCGTGGCTTATGAGGTTTCTTGCAGAATTACCTTCTATGTGATGATGATATTGGTGGACGCAAGTCTGAAAAGGCCAAGGAGCTTGGGCAAGTTCCCTTCCTTCCACCCCCTACCCACCCACCCCCTCCTTTTTTCTTCTCCCCCTCTCTCTTTGTTGTATATAGTGATATTAAACATTTTTCGTTTTGCTTCGTCATTGCTGTATTAATAATTTTTTTTAATCTCTTTATCTCTTCTGCAGTACTGCTTTTCTCACGGAAGACGGTTTATTTGATATGATTCGAGCATCAAATAAATCTAAACTAAAAACTCCTGTAAAAGACTCAAAGAAGTCGGTTGATAAGGTTGCACCATCTCCTCTCAAGAAGAGCCCTCAAAAGCCAGAGAAAAGTAGTATGTAACCATGAATCCTAATCTATTATTTTCATGAATCTACCACTAGGATTACATTTTTTTTGTTGGTTCTTCTGGAATTGAGGGCCATCCTGGTTTAATAAAAGAGATCCATCATGGCTTGTGATTCTGTGGGTTTGGAATTGGTGAAAGAATCTGCAGGGATGTGTAAGAAACTACAAGTTTGACTATGTCAGATTTATTTTCATTTCATTTGGAGAAAAATTATATTTTTATTACGAAGTGTCTGAAATACTATCTTGGGGAATATATCTAATCACGAGTAGGTCAATGAAAAGTTTGACTAGTTGAATTGACATTGTGTATTTTTTAGGAAAAAATGTTTGGTTTACTTGCGTCTTCAAGTGTAAGGTGAAGAGTGATTTTCATAATGGAACCTTATTGTAAGGAAATGGGGTTTAGGCTTTGATAATATGGTTGGCTTTCTAAATAGCAATGTCTATTGGAAACGAACTAACATGTTTTGAACTGGAAGTACAAAATAGTGTTTGGAAATAAAATCTCTCTCTCTATCTCTCTCGTGTGGGTGTCTAGGTGCAATATTTTGCAACATTGAGTATACGTTGTTATATCGCAGTAATTAAATTTAAACCTCTATATTAATCCAAAACCAATTAAGAGGAGAAGCACATCCATAGATTCTTCTGTTTGATTTTCTCTATTAACGCTCTACTGGTTACTTTCATATTTTTCTAGAGCCAACTGGCAACGCTGTTGTAAGCTCGGATACAAAAGGATTGGCCTCTGCTGCAGTTTCCTCCAAGCGAAAAGGCGAACCTACTGCACAAAATATGTTGCCATGGAACGAAAAGTATAGGCCAAAGGATTTAAAGGAAATCGTTGGGAATCAGTCAATGGTACGTTTTTTGTAAATTTTCTTTGAATTCTATACTTCTCTGTAATAGATGTGAATGGAATAGTAAGGAAGAAGAGAGAGAGAGTTCAGGAGAGAGAAAATTGTAACAACTTCCTATCTATTCAGTATGATGTTTGCATGCTTAATACCCCAAACGGGACCACAATACATGTTATTAAAAATATCTTCCAAAACATAAAATTAACCGACTAAAACAGAACACTACATGGCTGAACTTAAGACACCAAATATTTCCTTTGTCAGATTCTTTATATGTGTCAATTCGCAAAATTGCCCAGATTTACAATCACCTCACCTTCTCCTCCTTCCCGGCTTTTTCATCTCTTTGTTTTGAAACCCTAATTTCGCTATCTTCAATATTTTGCCCCGAGTTCATGACAAAACGCCCACCAATGAAGGTCCTTGTCCCCAAGAATCAAAAGTGGGAAGTTTTTTCCTAAGAAACTTTTCATCTTCCCATGTTCGACTCAATATATGGCCACTGAGTCGTGGTGATCTTCTTCAAAAGTGGGCTGATGGTCTTCTTCAAAAGCAGCACATGGAAAACTCCAACGGTAAGCCACCTGGCTGATTCTTTTGAAAATTTTGTAAGGCCCGTAGTACTTAAAAGATAAATAAAATCTCCGTCTTCAAATACTCTTTTCTTGTTAGGTGTTGTAAAATCTGGTAATGCTAAATCTCCCCTTTTAAGTTTGTGAGAGTTCTGCCCATAATTCCACACCCTTTAACAAATTTCCTGTAATAGCCACTAAGACCGAAAAAACCTCTTAATTGCTTCAATGTAGAAGGTACTGGCCAGCTCATCATACTTGAGATTTTGTCAGGGTCAGTGGATACCCCTTGTGAAATTACATGCCCCAAATACTTTATTTGTCTTCTTGCCTAAAGTGGCACTTGCTCCTTTTGGCATACAATTGATTCCTTCTCAAAATAGATAATACTTCCCTTAAGGTGAACATCAAAAGTGTGCCTTGAAAGCCCGAGTCATTAATGATTGAAAATGGCATCACTAGAAATTCAAAGTGGCCATTTTGTGCTGAAAACTGCTAGAAACCTAATAACCTATGCTCAGGTGAACCACGGTGCTGGTTACTTCCCAGTTAAACTCCCTAACTGATCATGCATTTCCGTTGAAATCCCAGTTATCTGCTTCTGTAACTTAATGTCATTCAGATGCTTCCCTTTTCATAGCCTAGTTGAAGGTTCTGATCCAAGCGATTTTGTACCTCTTCCAGGTCCCTGGTGGGGTGGGGTGGGGTGGGGGGGTTGCCCTCACTCATGCTCCATATTGGTGACGACTCTGAGATTCCAATTGTTATGTTTTAGTAATTTTTCTGTAAAAGATTATGAATGGAAATATTTTGGAAGAAGAAAGAGAAATTAGGGGAGAGAAAATTGTAACAACTTCCAAAATGTATTCCTGCAACATGGTATTTGCAGGTTTAATACCCCAAACCTTGAACATGGTATATGATATCAAAATACCCTCTAAAATATAAACTGATTAACTAACCTATTGAAGCATAAAACTTGTGTGGCCGAATTTAAGACTAAATATTTCCTCCATCAGATTCTTTACAAGCGTCCACCTTTCCCAATAGCAAAATTGCCCAATTCTTTGAAAGCCTAATGTCGCAATCTCCAGATGTTTGCCGAGTTCATAACACACGTCTTTGCTATTTGTCTTTTGAGCCTATCCTTTCGAAAATAAATTTTAAAGAGAAGCCTATGTCTGTGAATGCTTTATTAGTGACAATATCAGTTTGAGTGCAGGTGAAGCAGCTCCAAGATTGGTTGGTAAATTGGAATGACCAATTCCTTAACACAGGGAAAAAGACAAAGGGAAAGAAACAGAATGATTCTGGTGCTAAGAAAGCTGTGCTGTTGAGTGGAATGCCTGGCATTGGGAAGACTACTTCGGCTAAGTTGGTTAGCAAGATGCTTGGTTTTCAGACAATTGAGGTTAGGCATTATATTTCATCTTTTTCTCCCTCTTTGTTTCTAATTAAATATTTTGAATGATGCTTAATGTATACAACTACATTCTTTCTGTTTAGGTTAATGCCAGTGACAGCCGAGGGAAAGCTGATGCTAAAATCGAGAAAGGAATTGGTGGAAGCACTTCTAATTCTATCAAAGAGCTTGTTAGCAATCAATCCCTGAGTCTTAACTTGAAGAGGTTTGACATTTGAACTTATACTAAAGCTTGCAACAGAAATTATCTTAGTGATGTATTCATAATTATTTCCTTCTGTTACAGCTCTCAGCATCCAAAGACTGTTCTTATTATGGATGAAGTTGACGGTATGTCCGCTGGAGATAGAGGGGGAGTGGCTGATCTTATTGCCAGCATCAAAATGTCAAAAATTCCTATAATATGTATCTGTAATGATCGCTATAGCCAGAAACTCAAAAGCCTTGTGAACCACTGCTTGCTTCTTAACTTCCCGAAGCCGAGAAAGCAGCAGGTCTGTTCTGATTATATTGATGCAGAAAACGTAAAACTTGAACTGAAACTAATTTTCATGTGGTAGTTGCTTTGTTAAATGAATTGGCCATTAGTTTATTAACATTTATGTGAATGAAAATGCAGATGGCTAAAAGGTTAGCAGAAATAGCAAAATTAGAAGGCCTTCAAGCTAACGAGGTACATACACTTTGAGATGGTTCTTTTTCATTTTCCTTTTTCTTGGCTATGACTTTTTGTTTAATTGAAATGGTTGATATCAATAATTTTGATTAGAGATGGAATGAATTATCTGCCTACTTTCATTGCATGAATATGCAAATAACTGATATTGAGATGGTGCTTTGCAATTATAGATTGCACTGGAAGAACTTGCAGAAAGAGTTAATGGAGATATTCGTATGGCCCTCAACCAACTGCAGTATATGAGTCTCTCGATGTCAGTCGTTAAATTTGATGACATCAAACAACGCCTGCAGAACAGCTCAAAGGATGAAGATATTTCCCCCTTCACAGCTGTCGATAAGTATGCTAACCTTCAGATGTTCACAGTTAAATGTCTGTTTAATACTATTATTATTATTATTATTTTTAAATATCTCCCTTAGTCATGTACTTCTTGGAAGCTTCCTGAGTATGTATTTATTTGATTTGATATTGCTGTTCTAATATAATTATGTTTTTGTTGAATAAGGTGCTTATGTTGGATTGTTTGTTTCGCAGGCTTTTTGGCTTCAATGCTGGGAAGTTGCGAATGGATGAGAGAATTGATCTTAGCATGAGCGATCCTGATCTTGTTCCTCTTATAATCCAGGTACTTTCCTAATACACACACGCGTTAAGAAAATTTGTCTAATGCGAATTGCATATATTAAATTTGCACACATCTATTGTCTCGGGCGCAGTTAGTTCATGAAATGATACATGCGTTTGAGAATCTTAGGCAGTTTATCCTTTTATTTCAGGAAAACTATATCAATTATAGGCCAAGTGGAGCTGGTAAAGATGATAATGAAATGAAAAGGATGAGTTTAATTGCTCGGGCTGCTGAGTCAATTGGGGATGGTGATATCGTTAATGTCCAGATTCGAAGATACCGGCAGTGGCAGCTCTCTCAGACTAGTTGTCTTGCATCTTGCATAATTCCGTAAGTTCTCAAGACTTGGGTCCTCAAAACTGTTTTTCTTTTTTCCTTCTCAATTTTACTGATGATACTGATAGTATTGCGTTTTGTTGTGAATCAGTGCAGCTCTGTTGCATGGGCAACGTACAACACTTGAGCAGGTAATTGATGTGTATCATTACAATGTTCATGCCTATCGTATATTTTACCACAGTGTTTATTCTTTTGAAGCTAGAAGTTTACTACTAATTTGTAATATAACATGTGCAGTGACCCAAGTTTATTGTAACAGATGTCGATATATTTAAAATAAATGTAACAATGAGATAAAAGTAAAAAAGAAAATGGTGATCATGAATTGAATGTAGGAAAAAATTGTAAATATTTAGGATCCATCATTGAGGAGAACGGAGAAATCAATAAAGATGTTACACATGATTTATTAAAGTTGTTTTGACTTTTGCAGGGCGAACGCAATTTCAACAGATTTGGTGGCTGGCTGGGAAAAAACTCTACTATGGGGAAAAATTACAGACTTTTGGAGGACCTTCATGTTCATCTTCTTGCTTCACGTGAATCAAATTCAGGAAGGTATTTGCAATTGTCCTGCAACTTATCCTGATAATTTATTCCATCTACTATGCTCATTAACCATGCTGATATATATAATCATCTTTGCAGGGCAACATTGCGACTCGATTACCTTACACTTCTTTTGAAGCGGTTGACTGATCCTTTAAAGACACTGCCTAAGGTTGATGTTTTGTTCCCTTGGTACCTGCTAAAGGTTTTATCTCTATTTTTTTTTTACCATCTGACCTTGAATTATTTTCTGGAATGAATGAATGGCCAGGATGAAGCTGTTGAGAAAGTTGTGGAGTTCATGGATCTGTACTCTATTAGCATGGAGGACTTTGATACCATCGTGGAGATGTCGAAATTTAAGGTGCATTTTAACATTACATTTTAGATCCCTCGTCTCATATATCTACGCTTGAAATTAGGTTAATTACTAAGAACTATCCCGGTTTTGCCTAAATATATATGAAAGACGGTTATGTTTTAAAATTACAGATATTCAGGTGACTTGTTTCTATTTTTTTAAATTGCTATCTCAAGATGGGGTTATTTATTAGATACATACAAACCTCAAAGGTGTGCCTGTCATTTTGAAAGATAAGTGGAGTTTTTCTTAATTAAGCTAAATCTCATTGGTAGTTTCTCTTAAGGGTTACTTACAAAGGTGCCCTGAGGTTTGACTTATGGTTTAAAAAAACATATTTTGCCTTATATTTACCCCCTGGATAAGCAAAAACATCTCAAAACCCTCCTTCACATTTATAAAAATATTACTGTTAGCCCCATAATTTTAACACTGAATCAAACCTCTTTTTTTGTTTTTTTTTTTGGAAAGTTTTTTAATTATCCCTTCAAAGTTATTCTCTTTTGACTTGCTTGCTGTATACATACTTTTAGGGGCATCCAAATCCACTAGACGGCATACAGCCAGCAGTAAAAGCTGCCTTGACAAGGGCTTATAACAAAGGCAGCTCGTCACGTGTGGTTCGGGCTGCAGATTTAATCACGCTTCCTGGAATAAAAAAGGCTCCGAAGAAGCGGGTTGCAGCAATGCTGGAACCGATCGACGACAATCCAGTGGGAGAAAACGTTGAAAATGAAGAAGAAACACCCTCAGATGCTGAGGACCAAGGTATATCCAGTACAAAATGATAAATTTTGTTAAATGCTTTTATGGCCATAATTTACTCGTGACTGTTTATTTTGTGCTTATGTGATATATTTCTGCATGGGATTTACTTGATTGATCCGTACTCCATAGAATGACTAAGTGTTAATTTTGTTTTACCTTTATTGATCTCCCAACTTGGGCTTAACTTCTTTTTTTTTCCCTTCTCTTTTTCACGAGAACGATGAGCAATGTTTCTTTCTCTATCAAGAGTGCAGTGTTAGATTCCTATTATAATGTTCTGATTTACATCTCTATGATTTTCACCATCGTCTTGAATCAATAAAATAGTTGTAATGATAAATGTTGTTTATTCATTCCATGTTGCTTTGTTTCAGAGGACGAAGATGGCTTGGTTGATCCAGAGAAGAAGCTGCAATCTAATCTGGAGAGTCTCAATTCAAAAGGTTAGTTATACTTTTAGTCTTGTGCTCAATTGCATGATGTTATGATTAATATAAGTATTATATACATATACTAATATATTAAAATATTATATAGGGGATATTCACAAATACTACCCTTGAGGTTCAGCCAAATAATATAATAAGAAGAAGAATAAAAACAAAGCTATTCTATAAAATTACAAAAAAATACTCTTGGACATAATCTCTTAATTTACAAATTGTGTCGACTGAAGGGCCTCTTTTGTAAAAAGAATACCAACCTTTTTTTCTTTCTTTTTTCCTGAAAAAACGAATACTAACCTCAAATTATTTGTACTTTTAAAGATAACTTATTTTAGGGTGAGTTGTAGTTTCCACCATTATTTTTGCACTAATGTGAACATTTTGTCTCATTTTTTTCTTTTTTAATATTTATTTGGGGTATTTCAGCAATCCGAGTACAAATGGAGTTGAAGGGCTCGGGAAGCTCGAGTGCCAAAAAGGGATCGGCAGGCAGAGGGAAAGGAAGTGCTGCTGCAGCAACGTCAGATAAGAAAGGGGGCCGAGGCTCTGGGGCAGCTGTTGCTTCTAAGAGAAAGAGATGATTGTTCCGTTTAAAACTCGTGTAATAATCGTTTTTCTTATGGCCCTTCTTGATTTTAGTTCTTTTTTCTGGTTTGTGGTTGATGGAAGGGGTAGGAAGATGATGGTATTTACCACTGTAGGATTTTGTTTGTGAAGCAGAATTGTTTTTGTTTTGTTAATCTGACCCATGTTTGTGAATTGCTACCGAGTTGGTCGAGTAAAAAGCTTGGATTTTGTCGAACTTTTTTTTTTTTTTTTTTTTTCAAGTGTATTGGTAACAAGGTTTGTTCAATATTAGTAAATAAATTTTAAACCTCAATCCTTGTATTAGGATTTGAATGTTTCTTTAAAATAGTGGCGAAATTGATTTATTTTTTTGTCACAAGGTATTCTTCCAAGTAAACCTTTCATCCCAACATGTATTATTCCTGCATCAAAAGTTAAATGTTAGTAGGATGATTAAAAAGAAGTCAAATGCTTAATTGTAATTTTGGTTTTCGAATTTTACAATATATTTGAAACTAAAATTGCATAAAATTAGAATCTATGAACAATTTAAGCACGAATCAAAACTTACCGAGTCAAACTTGTTATTCTCTATTTTATAACGATATGTCATATTATTATTCTCGAGTCTCCTACAAATATAAGTATTTATAAAATATTTTATAAAGAGATGAAATATTACTATTTTCGAGTTTCCTACAAAGATGTATGTATATTATATGTTTGAATTTTAATTATCGTGTATACCGTTATTTATATATAACTACAAAAAAAAATGGAAAATACTGACGAGTCAAAACCGTTGGCAAATTCGTCGGTAGAGGTTTACCAACGGAAATATCGACATTTATCACTCACCAATAAATTCATCGTAGGTAAATCAACGCTGATAGTATTCTTACCTATCGGCATTTTACCAACGCAATGGCGATGAGCAAGGCCTGTTCGGACACCCTTTGGTCGCCAATCAATTACAGTCGGCATATGCTGACGGATCATTGACAAGAAGAGGCCCTGTCGGTGAATTGCCGACGAGTAATAGGCGTCAGTGAATGCCGACTAGGTTGTCGACGTCGATATAATACCGACGTCGACAATCGCGTCGTCATTCACAATTTTTAAAAAATTATTGACGGTGTCATATGCCCATCGGCATTTTCTATTTTTTTAATTCTAACTCTATTTTTATTGTACCAGTTCGTATTAAACTACATGTTCATATTTTGGAGGTGCCAAAATTTTAAATTCAAATATGAAACATAAATTCCTAAAATGTATACATATATTTTACATCAAATATCAAATATAAATATGCACGACAAAATTTTTCTTAATATCGAACACTACTGTTTTGCTGGAGGATCAGATGGAGGTTGTTGAGGTCGAGGCTGATCTCTCATCGCTGCGGCAACTTCATCCATCATCTGCTGACGGAGCAACGTCTGGATCTCTAGCCGTTCTAGCTCATGCACCTTGCAAAGCTCTTGGAGCTGCTCCTGCTGGACCCGCTCGTCCGCCTCTCTCTCTGATCCTTGACCTGACCCTTAAAGTCTGTAGTTGTGTATGAAGTTTCGTGACACGGCTATCACTACAAAAAAATAACAGTTTTTCGAGGGAAAAACCGAGGGAAAAGATTCCCCTCGGAATATTTGAGGGACAAACCGAGGGAGTATAATATCCCTCGGTTTTTTCCGAGGGAAATATTTTCCCTCGGACTTCCCCTCGGAAATACGGCGCCAATATTGCCGCCATAATCACCTAAGGAAATACCGAAGAATTTTCCGAGGGCAATTTTTTCCGAGGGAAAATAGTCCTCGAAAAATCGAGGGGTAAGAATTTTCCTCGAATTTTTATTTTATTTTTTTAAAAAAAATTACAAAAACCGAGGGGAGTGTTTTCCCTCGGAATCAAACCGAGGGTTGTTTGAAACCGAGGGAAATCCATTCCCTCGGTTTTTTTTTTAAATTGAAAAACAAATCGAGGGTTTACTTTTCCCTCGGTTTCAGACCGAGGGAAATATAAACCCTCGGTTTATTCAATTATTTATAAAATGAAAAAAATAGAAAAAAATGAAAAAAAAAACTCAAAAAAATAGAAAAATTAGTAAAAAAATATAAACGAAACCCAAGAATTTACGATCGGGGTGGGGAGGGGTGCGTCGCGGCATCGTGGAACCACGAGAGTCGGGCGTCGATCGTTTAGTACGCGTTTTCTATTTTTTTACGATTTTAAATGAAAATTGAAAAAAAAAACTCGAAAAAAGAGAAAAATTAGTAAAAAAATATAAACGAAACCCAAGAATTTACGACCCGGGCGGGGAGGGGTGCGTCTCGGCATCGTGGAACCATGAGGGTCGGGCGTCGATCATTTAGTACGCGTTTTCTATTTTTTTACAATTTTAAATGAAAAATAAAAAAAAACTCGAAAAAATAGAAAAGTTAGTAAAAAAATATAAACGAAACCCAAGAATTTACGATCGGGGTGGCGAGGGGTGCGTCCCAACATCGTGGAACTACGAGGGTTGGGCGTTGATCGTTTAGTACTCATTTTCTATTTTTTTGATTCTAAATGAAGTCGGGCGTTGATCGTTTAGTACGCGTTTTCTATTTTTTTACGATTTTAAATGAAAAATAGAAAAAAAAACTCGAAAAAATAGAAAAATTAGTAAAAAAATATAAACGAAACCCAAGAATTTACGACCGCGGGCGGGGAGGGTTGCGTCTCGACGTCGTGGAACCACGAGGGTCGGGCGTCGATCGTTTAGTACGCG
>BMAC01000191.1:315489-341031 GCA_014905375.1 Phtheirospermum japonicum
CCGGGGCGGGGAGGGGTGCGTCTCGGCGTCGTGGAACCACGAGGGTCGGGCGTCGATCGTTTAGTACGCGTTTTTTTTTTTTTTTTACGATTTTAAATGAAAAATAGAAAAAAAACTCGAAAAAATAGAAAAATTAGTAAAAAAATATAAAAAAAACCCAAGAATTTACGACCGGGGCGGGGAGGGGTGCGTCTCGGCGTCTCGGGAACCACGAGGGTCGGGCGTCGATCGTTTAGTACGCGTTTTCTATTTTTTTTCGATTTTTAAATAAAATGGAATTAAAAACCGAGGGATGTTGAGGGTTTACCGAGGGATTTTTCCTTCGATTTTTATTTTTTTTTATTTTTTTTACGATTTTAAATGAAAAATAGAAAAAAAAAAACTCGAAAAAATAGAAAAATTAGTAAAGAAAAATATAAACAAAACCCAAGAATTTACGACCGGGGCAGGGAGGGGTGCGTCTCAGCATCGTGGAACCACGAGGGTCAGGCGTCGATCGTTTAGTACGCGTTTTCTGTTTTGTTATGATTTTAAATGAAAAATGGAAAAAAACTCGAAAAAATAGAAAAAATAGTAAAAAAAATAGAAAAAACTCAAGAATTTAAGACCGGGGTGGGGAGGGGTGCATCTCGACGTCCCGGAACCACGGGGGTCAGGCGTCGATCGATAACTACGCATTTTCGATTTTTTCGATTTTTTTAAATTGAATTAAAATCGAGGGATGTTGTTTCCCCTCGGTTTCAAACCGAAGGATGCGGTTTCCCCTCGGTTTCCCCTCGGTTTCAAACCGAGGGAAACCCATTCCCTCAGAATTTTCAATTATTTAAAAAAAAATTGAGAAAAATAGAAAAACCGTAAAAATGAAATAAATTCTATCATCTTAGGCACGTGGGGGTGGTTTTGACCCAATTTTGATCGAAAAATATCAACGAGCACGTGCGTATCCACACGTGTCGTGGGATTTGACTAACAACAAGATACGATCGATCGATCAACTCCTTCGGTTGGAAACGCGAAGCGACGAAGCGTCGTGATTTGGTCGAGGGGGCGAGGGGTGCGTCCCGGCGTCGTGGAACCACGAGAGTCGGGCTTCGATCGTTTAGTACGCGTTTAATTTGAAATTAGGATTTTATTGGGGTATAAATTATAATTATGTAATAATTTAGGGTTTAATTTATAATTATAGTTTAATTTAGGTTTAACTTGCAATTAGGATTTCATTTAGGATATAATTTATAATTAAGTAATAATTTAGGATATAATTTATATTTATATAATAATTTAAGGTATAATTTATAATTATCATTTAATTTAGGTTTAATTTGCAATTAGGGTTGCATTTAGGGTATAATTTATGATTCATTTACCCATAATTACCTAACTATGATTAAATTAGGGATAATTCACAATTAAGGCTCAATTTAGGAATAACTTCATAATTATGGTTCAAGTAGTAATAATTACATAATTAGGGTTCAGTTTAGGAATATTCAATTAATTAGAGTTCAATTTAGGAATAAACACATAATTAGAGTTCAATTTAGGAGTAATTATATAATTAGGGTTCAATTTACGAAAAATTATATAATTAGGGTTCAATTTAGGAATAATTATATAATTAGGGTTTAATTTTGGAATAATTACCTAATTAGGGTTCAATTTAAGAATAATCAAGTAATTAGGGTTCAATTTAGGAATAATTACCTAATTATGGTTTAGTTTATGAATAGTTATGCAATTATCATTAAAGTGTATTCTACGATGTTGTTATGGTTTGAATGTGAAGGCTTGATGTTGTGATTGGTCTGGGAAGACGTCGGTGATGACGTAGTGTACGGCACCGGACGGGAGGTTTCGTCCCTCCAATAACGGTTTTAAAATTATTTTAAAATAGGACGGTGGTTTTCAGATTGTTTTAAATTGTTTGTTATTGTGGTGGTGAAATACCGTGGTGATCGGTACATGCATGCTGTGTGTAACATATATATTTTTTAGATATTGTTGAATTGATGTGATTTATCAATTAATGTATACGTCTGTTTTGACGTGATTTATGACGCCGGCTGGGGAGGTTTCGTCCCTCCAATAACGGGGTTTAAAATAGTTTCGATCCCAAATACAATCTTTTTATCTACACTCAAACAATATACCTTAGACTCGTTTGAGATTTAGTATCGAATAGAGAATTCGATACTAAATCCCGAATTGTCCACTTCTTTGGACAGTTTGAGAGCGTGATTGTAATATGGCTTATCTTATCTATATGTTTTTATTGTTGATTACATAAATTTTGGTTCAATATCTCTCTTATGTTCTCGGGTGCACTGCAATATATGTGTACTTAGAGAACTAAAGAGAGATGCTGCCGAAATTTTTAGTCAACAAAAGTTCATATACTAAGACGCTGTATTACAGGAAAATCACGTTCTCTAATGGGATAGGGCCTTACCAAAAATTTCAATCATTCTCTAGCCACCCCTCCAATTTTCGATAAATTAATATGACAATCGTATAATGTTAGGGTGAGTTCCGATCGTAGTTGGATGTACGAGCGAATCAACAACGACTATTTATCCTCAAAATTCGTGGATGGAGTTGAGAGTTTTATTAAATTTGCGCAAGCACATTCCGCTCATAAGGATGGACAGAGACTGAAATGTACTTGTAGTCGTAGCGGTTGTAGGAATATTGGTTACCTGGACGTCGATGAGATTAAGTACCACCTGGTGAAATACGGGTTCGTGCCGAATTACGATAGATGGATTTAACACGGAGAAACCCGACTCGCCACCTCTGAACGCCATCACGATTTTCATGCTGGAGGACCCTCTTACGTCCCTTCTGAAGAATCATCAAATGCTTACATTAATATGGTTCAAGATGCAGCTGGTCCCGATTTTTATGTGGTGGACGATATTTCCGTTAATATTGTGTCAACTGGAACTGATCTTCCCTCCAAGTTTTACTGACTCGACGGAGCATCTGCCCGTTCATCTTGCGTATAAAGCGAGAACTGGCCCAGTACAGTATAGATGGATGCACCCGTTTGAGAGGTATCTTCGTAAACTAAAGAACAGCGTGAAAAATAAGGTGAGTGTTGAAGGGTCGATAGAAAATGCATATTGGGTCGATGAGGCATCAAATTTTAGTTCGTACTATTTTGAAGATCACGTTTCAACTAAAAGAACAAATTTTCCTAGAAATGACGACGGTCAGAATTGTGTGGATGACGGTGATGGAATTCCCTTGTTGTGGAGAGACGTTTGGTACAAAGGGAAAAAGATTTCTAAGCGAAACAGAATACAACACCACTAGGATATACGTGTTGCTAGATTGTGAGGAGGACGAAGAATATGTTAGGTATGAATACTCATTCCAATTTATAATGTCAATTTATACATATATATAAATGTACTAATACTTTTTTCCTCAATTGTGTAACATTATATATGTAGTATTTACACGAAGAGCATTCAACGTCTCCAACCAAACATTACTGATGATAGGATCAACGGAAAATTGGAAAATGAATTTGCCAATTGGTTCAAACATTACGTAAGACGTTCGATACCGAGATGCATATCATATAATTATGGTATCTATTTATATAGTATATTTCTAAAATTAAAAATAATTTGTCAATGTCATAGGCTAGAGATCATTCGAGCAATGTGATCGACGTGAACATTAGGAGTCTAGCTGAGGGTCCATCAAGATGTGTGAAAATTTATACCGGATGTAAGATAAATGGTTATAGATTTCACACATTGGAGCACGGATCTAACAAAGCAACATCAAGCAGTGGAGTATGTATTAAAGGGTCAACTTATGGGGCAACCGAATATGATTATTACGGTCGTCTCATAGAAATTTGCCGCTCGAATACACAGGCCGAATGGAGAAAAACACAATATTGTTCAATTGCGAATGGTTTGATCCAACAACCGCAGGCACAAAAGTCCATCCAAATTATAAGATTGTCGATATCAATCATAAGCGAAAGTTCAATCGATAAGAACCTTTTGTACTTGCTTCCCAAGCTGCACAAGTATACTATTGTGCATACCCAAGTTTGAGACGAGACAAGTTGGACTGGTGGACAACGTGTAAAATCAAGGCGAGATCAAATGTTGAGTTTATCGAGCCTCTACCAGAAGAATCATTTCAAGAGGAAGTTTTAGATACACGCAGTCCGATTCAACTCGATGATGTCGATTTCCAGTTTCACGACCTCAATGATAATTACGTGGAGGAACTTTGTAACGAGATAAATGATGATACAGAAGAAGAGTTACTTACCGATCAAGATACGGATGAAGATGAGTTTGGTGATACCTTTAATAGTGAAAGTGATTAGTTTTGTTGAAATATATGTAATTTATTCTTATTGTAAAATACACTTTTTTTTTAACTATTTTTTTAAGTTTGGATTTATTAATACATTTGGTATATAATATATACTCGTATTTTGTAAAATGCTCGTATTATTATCTAATAATTTTATCAGATGCCATTGCGTCGAGTTTCCGGTAGCATGGGTCGATCAGATATGGGGTCGGCTAATCGTTTAGCTCATTTCGACAGCGACTACATGGGTCTCGGTATTGATCATTCAGCGCAGACACCTTATCAGACACCGACGCAGACACCGACACCGACGTCACATACACCATCACAGACCCCGTCCGACGCGGGTACATCACGACGTCAGTTGGTCCCACCACAGGGGCGGAGAGTTCTTATTTTTATTGCAGGGAACAAGTAAGTAAATAAATGATTTTTAAAACTGTAATTATTATTATGATTAAATTATATTCGTAACAAAAAAAACACAATTGAATACAGACTGCACAGCAGACAGTGCAAGATGACCACTATACTGCGGGAGATTTTTGAGAAGGAACTCCATCCCACCGGGTGGTGCTATAAGGCGGTCCCTAAGGAGACTAAGGAATTCTGGTGGGAGATGTTTAAGTTAATTATTATTTTATGTCCAAATTTGTTAATATTTACCGTAACTACACAATCATATGTATCGATTGAATTGTAATTATTGTTTTATTTTGAAGGAGATTTGCTATTGGGACCCGGAGGAGTATAGTGATCAACGGATACAGGATGTGTTTTTTCAGATGATCGGGGAGAAGTACGGAAGGCAGCTGAACGAGTATAAGCAGTATATTGCCGCCCATGGTGGTCAGAGGCCGGGATGCATTATCGAGGAGGTCTATAGGTAAACAATTCGTTTATATATTTTCTTATTAAATTAGAATTTTTTATTTATAACATATAATTTATACCATCTTATATATCATGCATCTCAACTAGGACTTGGAAGTTCGAGTGGGATAAGCCCGAGAACAAGGCCAAATCCGAGCAGTGCAGCCGGAACAGGAGGAGCGAGCCTGCTGGGCCGGGTACTGGGATGTCGAAGCACACGGGGGGGGGGGGTCTATAATAATATAATATTTATTTGTTTAATTCTAATGTTAATTATTTGAGAATTCTATTTGGATACAGAAGCGGGAGACGGGTGAGTCGGCTAAGGTGTACGGTCTTTTTGTACGTACGCACCAAAAGAAAGACGGCACGTGAATCGATACGAGATCTAGTAATATTAATGTGAGTCTCTTTCTTATTTTTAACTTATTCTTTGGTTTTAATGTAGAATTTTAATAACGAGTTGTATTTCAGGAGGAGTACGAGCGACAGCTGGAGAAGGAAAAGGAACGTGCGTCTTCCCAGGATGCGAGTAGCAAGGTTGACCCTGAATGAGTTTTCTTCGACATCGTCGGGTCGAGCAAGGGACGACATTATGGCATCGGCTCGTATGGGAAGGTGGTGGCTGCTGCGAAGGGTTTTTTCACAGGCCGCTCTTCTTCCACCTCCTCCCAGGCTGATAGAACCCACGTCAGAGAGATCGAGGCGCAGCTCCAGGCTCAGAGGGAGGAGTTGGAGGTCACCAGACGAGCTCAGGAGGTGCAGAGGGTGGAGCTTGAGGCGATCCAACAGCAATACGCCGAGTCTGAGTGACGACGTGTGGAGCAGCTTGAGGAGAAGCGCCGGCAGCAGGAGGCATTTCAGGAGCATATGAATGCCCGGATGGCTGATTTGTATGCTCGTTTCCAGCAGTACCCCCCTCCCAATCCATAGGACAATTTGATTTTTATATAAACTTTGTTACTGTGTCGAACACATGTAATAATTCTAAAATTTCAAATATTTTTATAATAATTGGTTTATTTATTTATCTTTTCATTAATGACTTTTTTCAAATTTTTGGGGAATTCTAATAATTGAACAGGAATTAAAATTAAAATTGAAATTTAAAGATTATTTAAAAAAATAAATAAATAACCGAGGGGAAATTCCCTCGGAAAATCAAAAAATTGAGGGAATAGTTTGCCCTCGGTTTTTCGAGGGAATATATGGCTCTCGATTTTCCGAGGGAACATACCCCCTCAGAAAACCGAGGGAATAAATGGCCCTCGGTTTTCCGAGGAATGTTTCCCTCAGTTTTCCGATGGATAACTGCCCCTCGGAAAACCGAGGGGTACATACCCTCGGAAATTCCGAAGGCGGCCAGCCCTCGGTTTTTCTAAAGGTTGTACGGGGGATTTTTCCGAGAGTTGAGACCCTCGGTTTAATTTTCCGAGGGAAATTGCCCCTCGGAAAAATTTACCGAGGAGGGTTTTTGTCCGAGGGAATATTTCCCTCGGTGTCGCCCAAAACTGAGGGGTTTTACCTCAAAACCGAGGGAAAAAACCCTTGGAAAACTGCTTTTTTTGTTGTTGTTGTGTATCGATATGAGAGGAAGCAATACCGTCTCTGAAAGTCTTCTAAGCCACAAGTCTCCCAAAGCATCCTTTGACGAAACGTTGAACCTTTTTCACCCCGACGAGACCTAGATGACCTCATTCTTGTCAACGTCGTTCGAGTCCTGTAACACCTCACGCCTCTCCTCCAGACATCTTTGATACTCCGCCTGTAGTATTTTAGTTGATATATAATCTTACTTAGTATTAAAAATGAAACACACACACACACACACTTGCAAATGTATGTTGTGGTATGGAGTTAGTAAATGTGTCGTCGGCTCTCTAGTTCATAGACAACAAAATCTCGTACATATTGGGTTCCTTTCACTTTTCCTCACGTTGTATTCAATATTTAATAAATATCTTAATTTATCATTGATTATCAAGTAATTAATTACTTACGAAGAAAATCTAAAAATATAAATTTTATTTTATTTATGAGGTGACGTGCATGATCAATCGAAGATCTAGACCTGCCTTTGTTCTTCGATATCCTAGTATCTGGGTCGCCGAGCTCACTCATCTTATTCCTACCCGTCTATTGGGACCTCGCCTTATTATCGGGCTTGTCCCACTCTACTTGTCACCTCCTCTAAATGTCCTCACCTATGCACGTGGGACACCTCCCATTATAATCCCACGTCTCCCTCCACTCGTTGAGGCGGCTAGCTTATTTAACACCCATAGGGGCATAAAAGATAGTTTACACGGTGCTCTCAGTGTATAGACTCAAGTCCCAATAATATTTATTTACTAGATAAAATAATACAAAACTATTAAATATAATACAACTAAATATATATATACATATGTTGCAAATAGAATATAGTTAATTACCAGGAACTCGGGCCACCACAACTCATGATGCGATTGAGGGATATGCTTTATTTCCAGCCATCAGGTGTACACGAGTCTGTGGATTCCTTGAAGAATCATCGGTAACTCTTTCGAGTAACTAGGCAACCTAAATAAATATGGTTAATTAAAGTAATATATTAATATAAAGTATTTACTAGAATTGAACAGTAATTTAAAGTTACTTACTTCGACTAATGACATGGACCTCGATCATATCAGGACACAGTGGCACGAGGCCTTTGGATGTACCGGCATCGGACAGGGTGGCTAGAACGGTTGAAGGCAGAGCCCCTCCTGATAAGTCCATCATATCATCATCGTTATCGTCTAACTTACGATGTGACGAAAAGGATGAACCAAGAGAAGTACGACCAGAAGATAGGATGAGAGAAACACCACATCGACCACCTCTACCCCTTTATAATTAACCTGAACCGACACTTTAACTATCTAGGTTATCATTAACTCATCTTCACCGGTATCTTCATTGGTTAAAAACTCATCTTCTATCTCATACTTTACCTCATCGGCAAGTTCATCCAATTCATTCATGTAATTGAAAATCAACATCCTACTATTGTATTGAACTGAGCATTTTTATAGCATCCTCTTGAAAGGATTGATTAAGCAGCATAGGCTTGATAAAATCTATTATTGATCTAAATTTAGTTTTACACGTTGCCAACCAATCCAAATTGTCTCATTTTAAACTCGGATAGAGCAATGGTAAGCTTGAGCAGCTTGGGTAGCAAGTACGAACGACTCATAGCGATTGAACCCACGCTTATAATTGACACCAATATGATTAAATTGATAATGAATCCTTGTGCCTGTGAGAGTTGGATCAAACTAATAATATTTGAATAAAAGTGTTCTCTTGTAAGGAAACCTTGTATAGTCGAGTCTAACAACTTCTACAAGACGATCGTAATAATCATACTTATCATCCCCATAGTTTGTTCCTCTTATACAAACATCAATGCTCGAAGTTGATCTACTTGATCAGTATGCAATTGTGTGAAACATGTATCCATTTATCTTAAAACCATGATATGTGATAACACATCATGATGGACTTACTGCTAGACTCTTAATATACTCGTCGGTGACATTGTTTAAGGGTTGTACCTATAACGATGAACATAATAAAACTTATTATTTATTAAAATTTAAATTGAATCTATATATATAGATATACGTTTAATAAAAAAAGTTCGATTCATATATATATATATATATATATATATATATATATATATATATATATATATATATATATATATATATATATATATATATATATGACAACTGTTTATAATCATTTAGAGGAGCTCATATATTTTTTGAACCAATCTGTAAATTTATTTTTCAATTTTTATTGAGCACATCATCTTTAAAATTTGGTTGACAGCGTTTTACACCCTTCGTGAAAACACTGCATATGTATAAAGATGAAGTTTTTTCAACTTATTATATAAACAATATTTCATTAACTAAGATTTAAAAATGATATTTAAAACCTAATAAAATCTTGGATTTCATCATAGTTCAGTAAAACATAATTTATTGCCGCATCGAAATCTTCTTTGTTTAAGAATCATTTTCTCAATGCTGTGAATGTTTCCCCATATTTTTTGAACACCGAAGGAACGTTATCATCATCGTCTTCACTATTTTGGTCATCATCATTACGAGGTAAATTTGTTCATTTTCGTGGAGACATGATCTTCAAAATAGTACGAAGTGAAATTTGACGCATCTTCAATAAGATATGCGTTTGTTATTGAGCCCTCAACGCTCTCCTTTTTTTCACATTGTCCCTCACTTTGCGAAGAAATCTCTTAAATGGATACATCTACCTATATTGCATTGTACCAGCAATTCTCGCCTCATATGCTAAGTGAGCTAGCATGGAGTCGAAAAAACTAAGTGGAGATATCTTTTCATATTGACATAAATTTGAGGAATATCACACCCCAAACGACTCATATCATCAGTCCCAATAACTCTGGAATTGAGGTCCTTGAGCTCATTGTTAGGGCCTTCCACACTAGATGGGGAAGTAGTTCTCAGAAGGCAATTAGTACCAAACTTTGCATGAATGCACAACAATCGTGGATCTTCATTCTGAACAATCTCAATCCCTTCATATCGATGCAACGCCCTAGATTTGATGCGTATCTATCTGGGAATCAAAGAGCTTTCACACATTCACATAAGGCAACTTTTGAGGCTTATCTAATGTATAACAAGTTTTAGGATACTTTCCTTATGCGTCATGTTGTAGCATAGGACGAAGATAATATTCGTTCAATTCATCCCTTTATTTGAGAGTGTTTTTTTCTTTCCATTTACACTCATCACCATGTTGAACACGTTATCAAGCACATTTTTCTCGACGTGAATAATATCTAAGTTATGTGGGATCAAATTAGTGTTCCAGTATGGCAAATCCCAAAAGATGCTTATTTTCCTCCAACCATTTGATATGGCTATATGTTCATTGATGCATGTTGAGTTTAGATCAATAACTTTCAGAAGTCTTAAACTTTCTATCCCTGCCAAAACCTCCGTTCCTGATTCGGACGCTCGACGGCGGAGTCTCCACCTTTCTTGTTTTTTCAAAAATTTTGTCTATCTTTTTTAAAAGGATGACCACAATCAAGAAACTTTTGATGATTATCAAACTAAGATTTTTTTCTCGCTGCACTTGAAAGTAAATACATGCGAACATACCATGAAATATGGACAAGCCGTTGTCCCAGTCGTGCTCCAACCAGACAACATGAAGTAGGTAGGAAAATCATTAATTCAAGAATGTGACTTCTTTAATAAAATTATCTTAGTGTTTATTTTGAGGACCTTAAAAATTCAGCAGCACCTACCCTTAGTTCTCTAAGTACACATATATTGTAGTGCACCCGACAACAAAAGAGATATAGAAATCAGAATTCAAAAGTCTACAAAATACTTGCATGCTAAGATAATCACACTACAATCACATTCTCAACTGTCCAAATAAGTGGACAATTTGAAATTTAGTATCAAACTCTCTCGATAATAAATCTCAAACGGGTCTAAGGTAAAGTGTTTGAGTGTCTAAAGAAGAACATAATCAATTCGTTGATAATCAATGGATTACCAACAGAATTTATTGGTTTGTGAACCATAACATTCAATAATTTAACACGTTACACAATTCAAACTCAAAATTCAATATATATATGCGTGTGTGTGTGTGTGTGTGTGTGTGTGTTAAACATAACATTCACCGATCACTACGTCATTTCAAAACTACCACCAAAATCTAATACTTCTTAAAAACACCACCACATTTTAAAATTTGTTATAATATGTTATTGTAGCGACGAAATCTCCTGGCGGCATCATATACCTCGTCATCACCGACGTCACCACAACACTAACCAATCACAATACAAAGTACAATCACAAAATCAAACAATCTCAATGCAAATAAATCCAAAAATACTCGTACAAATAAACGACATGTGTAGAAATAATTCAAAAATGTTACATGAAGTCGTGGAATAGTCAAACAAAATAGCATTAAAAAAACTAATTGCTAATTCGCCACAAAACTAATCCTAATCTTGAAATAAATCCTAAATATATAAATAATTACGATTGAAACTTAATTTTTGAGATAATTTCTAATCCACCTCAATTCTAACCCTAACAAAATATTTATGATTGTCTAAATAACTACAATTGAAATCTAATTTTTGAAATAATTGTTAATTCGCCTCATATCTAATCCTAATTTTTGAATAAATCATAATTATCTAAATTATTACAATTGAAACTTAACTTTTGATTCAATTCCTAACTAAACCTAAATTCTAAAATTTAAAGAATAGTTAACCCTAATTCAACACAAATTTTACTTTAACACTCAATCAAAATTAATACAATTTAAATTAATAAAATAAAAAAGAGAGAAAAAAAAATAATATGGTGGTTAGCTTACCGGAGCAGTGGCCCATGGTGGTGGTGGCGAGAAGCGTGTGGCAGTGCAGCGTGGTGGTGGCGATCGGTTGTGCTACCAGCAACGTGGGTGGTGAGTAGACAGTGGGTCGGGGCGAGTCGCGGTGGTTAGCGTGGGTGGCGACTGGCGGTGGCTCCGTCTCTCTACCTTTCATTTTTTCCTTCTTTATTTTGTTTTTGTCTGAAATGGTGGCAATTGTGATATGTTATTAGGATTTCACCGACGACCATAAACTGTCGGCATGTGTTTTATATTATTATTTGATGATGCCAACGGGTTCGTGTCTTCAACAAGTATATTCCTTTTGTTTTAATACGTTATTTTTTATTATTTGTATGATGTCGACGAGTTAGTGTCGTCAACAAGTATTTTTCTTTTGTTTTAATATGCCGGCGACTTTTCTCCATCGGTGTCCTGTCGACATTCTTATGGTAATTTTTGGCATGATCAATTGGCGTCATTTCTCAACTACAGGATTCCGACGGCGGTTGCACCTATGAGTTGTAATATGTTATAGATTTTGATAGTGGTGGTGGGTCTCATATCCTAAATGATAATGTGATGATATATTTGAAATCTTTGATGTGAAAAATGAAAATTGAAAAAATATGATTATAATTTTTGAAATAGTTGAAAATTAGGATAAGTGGAGTGAAAACACACCCATCCATGCATGGCATTAACATCCCGAAACTAACCCTCAACCCTAAACACACAAACACACATAAATGAGAGGTTGCGAGAAAGCTGGGAAAGCAGCAGGGCGACGGCAACCGAGAAAATTGAGGAAGAAAGTCGTTGCCACTCTTTCCTTGTTCAAACAACCAGGCACGAACGGAAAACCTTTGTTCTGAATCCGTGATCAAAAAGTCGAGATTTTTTTGAAATTGGCGGTCGAGTGACAGAGATTTGTTCGGCCAGTTGTGACGCCCATCGGGAAGTGAGGTTCCAACGAAAGGGGTTGGGTGACTAGGGTAGGATTTTTGTAGGGATTAAAGATTTGTGGTTGATTATGAGGAGTGACGATGTTCCGCCGAGAAACGCCAAGGGCGGCAGTTTCTAGTGTGGCGACAAAATTAGGTATGGCTTTTGGAGGGGCTAACGTGGCGAACGACTGTAAACTTTGAGAGTAGAGTTATCTGAAGGAGACGAATCTAATGATACTAACGACGACCGTAAAAACTCATCGGAGGATGGTGCGGCGATAGTATTAGCAGCTACGAAAGTGATAAAAAAAATTTGAAAATGATAAGATAATTTAGAATTTTGGATAATTTAGACATTTTAATATAATATTTTTTGATAAGTGATGTTTTCATCATCTCTTTTGGGGCAAATAGCTGCACATTTACCTATATTTTCTAAAATATAACTATATGCCTATAATGATAGGGTGGGAGTGAGTACTTATGATACTCATCGCACCAAATATGTTAAATCTTGTACTTACCGGAATAAAATAGATATTAAAATATCTCTATATATATAAAGGCTAGCGTGTCTAAAAATATTTCTTAAAGTTTTTCCGCCCATTTTACTTACTATTTGTAGTATACATATTTATTATTCATATAATTATTTATGCAAATATTTTTTTGGAAATTATGATTTATGTAAAGAAAATATTAAATATATAGAAGAATTAAAATCTGAGAAAGATAAAAATAATATAAATTTTTTTGAAGAAAATATAAAATATAAAAAAATACTTAAAATAAATATATAAATATATAAATATATGTAAATAATTAGTTAATAAATTTTAAAAACCCAAAAAAGCAAAATTAAAATATAAATATTTTCAAATGCTGTAAAATAAAATTAATAATATTAATAAAATCATATAGATAAAAATATAAGAACTTTTAATTAAACTATAATTATTGATTTAATAAATATGAAAAAAACGAAAATTCAATAATCAAATAAAATAACTCAAAAAATTCATAATTAGATTCTATAAAATTATTAAATAAAGATAAAAATAAAAAAGAGAATTGATATAAAATAAAATAGAAAAAGATAATATCAACTATATATATATATTATATATATAATATATATATATATATATATATATACGAAATCTGAAAAATAAAATATAAATATAAAATTATATAATCTATAAATAAATCTAAATAATTAGTTTATAAATCTGTAAAATCCAAAAAAGTAAATCAAAATATAAATATGTCAAATGATATCAAATAAATTTAGTTTTATTATAAACTTATAATTAAATTATAAATATTTATTTAATAAATACAAAAAAAAAATAGAAAACAAACCAAAAGGTTGCTAATATTATAAAATTAGATATGAATTCATAGCTACAGAGAAGTACTATTAAATTATAGAAAATTATTAAATAAATATAAAATCAAAAATCAAAAATTACTAGAAATATAATATAATATAAATAAAATTGAAAAAAAAATGAATAACAAAATATAAATATTTATAATTTTATTTTGAGAAAATATTTAATAATTTTTTAACTAAAAAAAAGTTAGTATGAGTACAACCAAGAAAGTGATGCAACGAAGACAAAAAAAAAAACTTATAATCGGTAACAAGAACTTGTGTCTTCTTCAATACTTTTATTTGTTGACCAAACCAGGTGATACGAGAACAAATCTAATAGCGTTGTATCTTTCAATTTTCTATATGTGACTTAAATAAAACTCGGATGATCCAAACATTGACCTTGAACGTGTCACAACTTGACACTGACACTTTTTTTTTTTGTTTGTTTTCATAAAAAAAAAATTGAAAAATTATATTATGAACAAAGTGAAAGGTAAATAATTTTTTACCATTATTTGATTAAAATTTGAAATCAATATTATATGTGTGTAGAACAAAAAAAATGATTATATAATTGCATAATATAAAGAATTCAATACATTAATAAAAATCTTTAACTAAATAATTATTTATGAACATTTGTATATTAATAATTTCTGACCAATTACTATGGCTTTAAGTATTTAAAGTTAGAAGTCAACACATAAATGATTTATTACTCTTGATTATATAATTACTTTCGTATAACTTAAATCTATATATAAGTTTTTATTTATTTATCGGGTTCATCAACTGACTCGATGACTTGGTGGTTAAATTACTCAGTGGCTATCCCAAGTCAATTACCGGGCTGATTTTAAAAAAATAACTATAATAAAATAGAATGCAAAGGCCCTCAATTAAAACTTTAATACGATGCCTCATTTATTTGGTATTTATTTTTTCATTTTTGTAGTATTTTATATATTTTTAAAATATTTATGTTTTTTTATTTCTAGATTTAGGAGATAATTTTTTTAAATACAACATTAATTAAGTATATTACTTTCTGTTTTATAATAGTTTTAAGATTTATTTTATTATATTTTATAACTTCTTGATCTTTGTTATTGTTATATTATCAACTTTCAATAGATAAAAAAACTATTTAAAATTAACTTTTATATATTTTTTTAATTTACTTTATCACTATCGCCAATTTATTCTTTCAACGTCTTTAAAATAAATATTTAGAAATTAATGATAATTTTATTATATTTTTATCCGATTTCAAAATAATTTCATATTTATATTATTATATTATATTATATTATAATATTTATATTTATATTTTACTTCATTTTAGAAATTATTAAGAAATATTTGAAATTAAAACATATATGTTATATTTATTTAACTAAATTCATATTTTTCTGATTATTTTATTATTTACAGCAGTTTAAGTGTATTTTGTTACTTTTAGGATTTAGTAAATTATTATTCAGGATTTAAATTATTTTTAATTTTATTCTATAGAATTATTGTGAAATAAGATTTATTTTATATTATTTAAATTATTACTATCTTCGTAATTTTTTTTATTTATAAATTATTTGATAAATACTTGTATATAAAATATATTTATTATATATATTTAACATATTTCATATTATTTTATGATTTATTTTATTATTTTATAAAATTTCTTTGTTTTTTCTTATTATTAAATAATTATTTAGAATTCATAATATTTTAATCTAATCTTAAAATATTTTATGATTTATTTTATATTATTTATAATATATATAATTTTTGTGATTTTTTTAATTTTAATTTAATTGATACGAGTTGATTTTATATTCTTTTTCAAATTTATACTACAAGTATTATATTTTTATTGGTTAAAGTTTTATTTGATAATTGTATAACTATGTTGATATAAATTATATCTAAAATAAAACTTACAACAAAGTATGACTAAATTACAACTAGATTATTCGGTTGTACTTATGTACTCAAACAGATTGATGTGATTGAATTATAACATAATCTAATGATAAATTCTGGGGTACATGTTGACAAACAAGTACAACGGATACCGATAATTAGAAAAGCCTAAATTCATTATAAGATTTTCACTTTATCTTTGAATACAAAGACTAAACAAGGAGATGGATTCTGTGATTTTTAATAAAAGTGACTAATATGATTGTTTCGTGACTAACTAAATGGGAGAGTTTAAAACTATTGTCATATGATGATAACAATTTAAACTATAATTTGACGTATAATGTAGTCTGCAAAAAGTTAAGTTATTTCATAATATATAAATGTGGAGTTATTTACCTTTAATTTGTTTTAGGGCGTGGATATACGCACCTCATCTATTTATGAGTTCACTCCAATTAAAAGAAATCAACAAAATGCCAAAATTACCACACACACACACACACACACACACCAAAAAAAAACAAAAAAAAAAAACTACATCACCAAATACATCATCTTCTCCAACCCTTCACCACCACTCCAACTCTGCCATTATCATAACCCATCACACCGTCGATGCCACCGTCGAATAAGAAGAAGAAAAAACAGTGATGGGTGGTGAAAGGTAAGTGATGGATTTAAGCGACAAAAGGTAAGAAACAAATTCAAAATAGGGGTGTTCGTCTCTGGTTTCTCGAGCATATGTCATGTGTTTGAACTTTTTGATCGAACAACCCTTTTTAGCCTTAAATGGGACGTTCAGATCAATTTTTCGCAGTTATATTTTGTGTTCAAATCAATTTTTTGAACATATATTTTGTGTTCGAAAATTTGGTTCAAACGACTTTTTTTTTTCAATGGCACGCGTCGACAACGTATTTATGTGCACATGTTTTGTTTATATTCTTCAATAGACGGCGGCTATGGCTGAAGTGGTAGTGAAAAGTTGAAGGAGATGAAGTATATGGGATGTAGGGTTTAAGGATAATATTGATATTTTTGTGATAACATATTTAGTGGTGTGAACTAATAAATAAACGAGATGCGTATATTCACGCCATTTGTTTTAAATTTACTTATGTTGACCAGTAATCGTTACTTGAATATTTTAGATTATTATATTACATTAATAGATCAATAATATTACACTTACGTCAAATGAATTTACACCATTCATTCGCTCCGCGCATCGCAATTGTTGTGCACCGGTTGTGGTAGTGAGTATAATGTAATGCGGTAGCAAATACTAATCAAGCCGAGTCTCCATACTAGACCATAGACTCGACGTAGACAATCACACCCCATCAGTTGCTCTCGGAGTCTCTCTCTTTATCAACCCTCCACAGTCTAAAATCAATCCAGATATTAATTTAGGATAAAAAACAAACTCCATTTTCGTACAGATACTCCGTATATATAAGCTCGAAATTCGAAACCCCAAATCAATCGAATCGAAAAAATGAGCGAGTCCCAGGAATCGAGTTCGTTCATCAGAAGACATTGGGAAGGGTATAAGGAATTCTGGGGTGAGAGATTTTCATTTATCGATAATTATTCGAGATTTCTTGACCCTGACAAGCCTTTGCCCCACTGGGATAGCTCCGTTGTCGAAGAATTCATTGCATCTGATCCCGTCCACGGCCCCACTGTAATTCCTATTTACCTTCACTGTTTTACCTGCCTGTGATTTTATTTATTTTACGTTGATTTTCAATCCTGTGAATTTTCTCGTTTTTTGTTGATACTTTTTGGGTTTTTGTGTATTTCAGGCCTTGTTTTATTTGCGAATATTAATTGGAGCTGTGGTGGGAAAATTATTGGGACCTTTTCCGTTTTGTTTGTGTGTTTTCTTTTCTTATTTTAGCTTTTAGGTTTCTTATCCCATGAGATAGAACACACACACTGCAGTTCTTGGTTGCAACCCGTAGATTAATTTACCCTAAAGATTGATGCTTTTCCTAGAAGCTTTAATGCAAAGAGGAGGGTGTAAGTAAAATGATAAAAGCTGTATTGGAATTGGTATGTATTTGGTGGACAAGTTTTTTTAGCCCATAAGATATATGAATTAGTTATTCTTAATGTTGCTTGCAAGAACTTGTATTTCTGATCCGTGTGCGATTTTGTCACACTTGGTAGAAATTAGTGTAATTCTTTCGGAGTTAAAAGTCTATTGTAAGGTTTTCTATTTTTTGGTATGACTGTAATTTTATCTACTGGTTGTGTCATTTTTCTGTTTTCTTTTTATTTGGGTGAAAAAAAGAAGATTATAAGTCGTAGTGTGATTATTATATTTATCTTGGGCTAGATTGGTAATCTTTCCCTCTTGGTAATTTCTCAAATCCTGTTTCCATTTGTCTACTGGCTTTTGTGGAAGTTAAGACCGAGAGCTTTCTCTTTCTGTTTTCCATATTATATGAAAAGTCTATGTTTGTAAAGAAGTGTCTTCTGAGGATTGATTGGTTTTTTTCCCCTCATGATATCTTCTCAATTTCTCTTGTTTACTCCTGTTTCAGGTGAAGACAACGAGGAAAGCAGCTAATTTTGGTGCAGTAGGTGCTGCTGTTGGAGCTATTTCCACGGGTGGGCTTGCTTGGAAATGGTCAAAGAGTCCTCATGGTATGTTGTTGTAGTTTTTTGTGCTCTTTAGATTATATAAGTTTGTTTGGACATCAGCGAGTATTTTTTCTTGATAAGGCAGTGTACTACAAATGTTGCATGCAATTTTGACATCAGGCTATCTTAGTAAAAAGAAGTAACAGGGGAATTGGATGTATGATGGGTTTTGATTCGGATGGTTTTTGGAGAATGGTAGAAATTTATGGTTTTATTTCGGATAAATGAAAAATGGATTTAAAACAAAACATACCCTGATAGTTTGCACCTTTTAAGATTTGGACAGAACGTTGGTTCATTGTTCTCTTTCACTTGCATGTCAATGTGTGAATTAATTTACTTGGAGTTGCACATATTTGATATGTACAAATTACAAAATGTATGACATCATTAACATTCTCTCTCATTTTCTGGAAGCTATGATGTGGCATTTGCCTGTGAAAACAGAACTCATTATTCCTTGTGGATTAGTTGTGTCATTTATTTCGTAGGACTTATGATATTTTTTAAGATTATGGATTGACATTGTTACATACATTGGTGTCTTTCATGGATATAGTGTGCTTTTTTTTCCTTTCTTTTTTAGTTTAAATCGCTTTGTTTGAGAGTAAGGATAATTTAAGAAACCTCTCTTACTCTCTGCCGTTGTGTGTTTGGATAACTTGTTTCTTAACTGTGTTGTTTGTTTAGTATGATCATTTTTTAATCTGACTGGGGATATACATAGAGTTTTTTGGCGAGAATAGATATCTAGCAAGCTAAGATATGCACTTACTCTACAAGGCTTTAAAAGAGCAGAGTTAATTTTACTTTGCTGTTGCTACTAGTGACGACCTCTTATATTACTCTCCATATCATCCATGGTTAATTATGAAAAATACCCTTGATGTTTAGTTTAATTACAAAAAATCCAGAATATCCTTCACAATTACAAATACCCCCTTGATATTTGTTTCTGTTTTACAAGCTGCACGCTCAATCGGGGCATATCTCCCCTATATATTAATGCAAAATCCTCCTATCCTATGTGTCTGCTTCCCATGCTTCGTTAGTTTTGGAAAAAAATTTGGTGTTTCGGTGTCATCCGAGCCTAATATTAACCTAATTTAGTATTTTTCCTTCTTATATATTTACATACTTTAATACTTTCCTAATATTATATTTTGCCTAATTCAATATTTTTCTTTTATTACATCTTACCTACTATAATACTTTCTTTAATATGTTTTGTCCAATTTAATATTTTACTTTTATTCTTCTAATATAAAAATATAAAAAATTTATGTCTAATTAGAAAAAACATATATAAGTTGAATTAATTTTTATTTACAATAAAAGTTGAAATAATTTTATTATAATTCTAAATATTGATGTAAGAAAAATATGAGTTATATAAAGTTATTTACAATATAAAGTTTTATCTAATCCCAATATAATATATTGAAAATAATATTAAAAATATATATGAAAAACTATTGTTACACCAAACAAAAAACAAAAACAAAGTGAAACAAAAAAGATAACGTAATACTAATTAATATTAATACTAATAATAAATTATTATGCCTAGAAAAATAAATATCAAATATATTCTAAATCTTTTTATCTAATTCAAATATAATGCATTGATACATATATATTATATATTTGCACGAACAAATTAGTATCTTACGTAGAAATTTTTTTTTAAAATAATATTAGATATACTACAAGTTAGATGCACGACATTTTTTCAATAGAATTATCAGTGTCTTATAAATTTAATATTTTATATCACATATTCACATGTAACACGCGGGTGTTTTATATTTTACATTTATATTCTAAATCTTTTTATCTAATTCAAATATAATGCATTGATACATATATATTATATATTTGCACGAATAAATTAGTATCTTACACAGAAAAAAAAAGAAATTAAAATAATATTATATATACTACAAGTTAGATGCACGATATTTTTTCAATAGAATTATTAGTGTCTTATAAATTTAATATTTTATATCACATATTCACATGTAACACGCGTGTGTTGTATATTTTACATTTTTTTCAAACTCAGTTTTATGCGGGTTTCCCCGTTATTATTAAATATTGATTAAACATCGATACAATACGACACGAGTTGAGAGTATGACATTCGTTTATGTTTTCAAAGTATGTAAGTAATATTATTACGAATTTAATCTAAACATTAAAATACAAAATAACGTAATAATAATTAATAAGTAGAGATTAGGCACGGGTTTAAAATGTGACTTCTTTTGAATTTTTATAAGTATGTAAATAAATTATTAACGAATAGACATGTACAAGGCAAGAGTTGAGAATACATAATTTGAATTTCTCATTTTACATAAAATTTGTAATTATCGCAAATATTTTTTATATTTATCTTTTGATAAATCACGTGTAATACACGGGTGTTAAACTAGTTTGTTAATTATACACAAACCTCACTAGGGTATTTGAAATTAAATGTAAGGGAGTATCTGTAATTTTTGAAAGACAATCAACTTTTCTTGTAATTAGGCCAAACCTCAATGGTAGTTTTGTAATTAATCCCTACCACATACTGCTAATCATCTTTAACAAATGGAAAAAGTAATTTCAGATGACACAATATACACAACCAATAGTAGGTACGCATGATCAAGGATTTTGAAACACCAACTGCATGATTTGCATGATCAAGTGTGAATAGTTTAGATTCAAATAATTTAAAAATAAAAAACTTTTACTGGTTATTGCATATGGGGATATGCTTGATAAACACTGCTTCATCTGGCAGGTGCGGCGCTGTCTTTTGCTTTTGGAGCTGTGGCTGGTGGCACTCTTGGGCTCGAAGTCGCTAGCCACTGGTACCAGTTGTATAGGCTTGATACAAAGGCTTCCCAGGTTAAATTCTACGAGTGGTTACAGAAGAGAGCTTGAGGAGACTCTTTGATTTCGCAAGGCATCGTTTTCAGCAGTAATAATATGATTATAATAGCCCAAATGTTCGAGAAGGGAAAAAAATGTCTGAATAGCCCGTCATGATTGTGGGATTTTTTTTTAGTAATTTGTCTTGTTTGCTTTTTTTGTTCTTTATTGCATTTCTAACCTTCATTCTGTGAATTACAAGTGGACTTGATGAGTTGAATGTTATGAATAAAAAAACCTTTGAATGATTTTCTTATGGCATTATTGTATCTGCAATACGTAGTGAAATAAGTGCAAGAACATTTACAGGTACTCGTATTTTTATTTCACCAAGTGTGCCTCTTGAGAATATTTGTGAAATTTGACACAACATGCTGAAATGCGAACGAGTATGTTCATCCTAGGATAGGGTTAACTTAACACAGCCAGTTCACCATTATTATTTGATTTACTGAAGATTTTCCAAACGAACTCCTAATCAATAGTATACCGCATAAAATATAAATCAAACATGAAGGAAAGAAAAACAAAACAAATGAGATCTTGATATTTATCCAACACAGGAAGCAGAAATTGATCAGTCACTACAAATTGTTTTCTTTCTGATTTGAGATATTAGCTGAGGCAAACACTGACATATTTCCGGATCACAGATCGATTTTACCACTAATTGTATCATTTCATTTACATACACAATGGTTCCAAGGTCCAAAAGAGGAGTAGTTTCCTTTATTGCACCTAAAAACCCTAAACCGCATACAAAGTATCGTCACAACCACACAACATCAGCAGAGCATCGGCGTTGGACGTAAGTTCATCTGATACAATCAATCAATCAAAAACATTAGCAGTAACAAGGGGATGGGCCAATATTCAAATAATTAAATAATTTGATAAATAATTCAAGAAACTGAATAATCTTCCGACCACAATCTCTATTTACGCCACCTTACTTGGTTTTAGAAAACAATTGCGCTTATACATTATTTAGTACTAATGATCATCAATATATAAGTTCAGCGAAGAGTTGGAGCAACAAGGACAAAACCAACTATACCAACAAATAACGATATTCTTGGCATCAATATAATGTTAAGACCAATAGGAAAATTGGGCTTCAAAAAGTTAAAAGTAGATCAATCATGTAATTAATTCCCATGTACTAAAAAATAAAAACAAATCAACAAGGGTTAATCACAATAATTGCCAGAGAGTTTTTGGGCAATTACAATAAAGTCCAGTTATCTTTCAAAATCACACACACAAAGGAATTTTTTTTATTTTTTTTTTGAGATTTTGAAAGATAACTGATTTTTTTTTTGTAATTAGGCAATAATCCAGGGATACTTTATTAATTACCCACCAAAACAAACATTAAATAACCTCTCACGCCGAAACCAGTCTGCAAAACACTTACCAACAAAAGGAAGCAAGGCGAATTTTATGCCGTTGCTGAATCAAAACTCAGTTTGACGCAGAACTAGCAGCAGCAACAGCACACGGAGCTCGCGTGTTGTCGTCCTCACCCAAAGGACGGCCACTGTCTGTCTCACAGGTCTGACGCTGCTCTTCAGTAACATTTGCAGTTAAGCCATGCTCGACATTTCTTGATCCATCTTCAGCTATTTCAAGATGATCCATCATCCGAGATACAGTAGCAATACTTTGACTGGAGACTCTACGAGTTTCAGTGCTCGGGGGCGTTTCGGTAATTGAAGTGTTGCGAGCAAATATCCTCTCCTTCCAACCTCTTGTGCTCTTAGTTATCGATTCTTTGTATCTGAAAATAAAGAACGAAACTTTCAAGAAAGGCTGTAGTATATTCGCTCTGATTTTTTTTTTACTTCGTAATTTTCCTTTTACCTTGTGGACAATGAGCTAAGACGGGTTTTCAGATTCTCGGAGAATGATTGAAGATCTGATGGTCCAGCTCTATCCTGACTACCAGGAGAAGTCTGTGCAGGTGACCTCCTTTAAAAAAAAGTTCAATATCACTTTGGTAGAATCATTAATCGAAATGATTGGGATAGGTGCAAATACTAGCCCTGAAGCTTAATGCTTAATTACCAAAAAAACTCGGTTATCTTTTAAAATTACACGTACCCCGTAGAGGTTTGTATTTATTTAAGAAATTACCCCCTTATAGCAATTTGTTAAACATAAATATATGTCAAGGAGGTATTTGAAATTTTGAAAGATAAATTTTATTTTTTTCCAAACATTTGTAATTAGGCTAAACCACCAGGGTCGTATTTGTAATTATCTACAAAAACTAGCAGAGGTTTGGCCTCACTACAACAACAAAAAAAATAATTTAACAAAATTTTACAAAAACCACCATTGAGATTTACATCCGCCTTCCAGTTTGTTTGTACATGCCGTTACTGGAGCTAACGGAAATCGCTAACGTCATCAAATATTTTAGAGTTGCATCCATCTACTTTTCTAAACATTAAATAGCCCCAACTTTTCTTCGAATGGTTTGAATTAGATCCCTCGACGTTTCTAAATATTACAAACAGCCAAACAAAAAGGTGAGACTATTTGTAATATTTAGAAAAAGTCGAGGGGCGCAACAATAAAAATATTTATTTTAGAAATTACCCCCTCAGAGAATACACTTTTGTTTAAATATAAACATATATCAAAAAAAATTAAGCTAAACCTCAATGGTAGTATTAGTAATTATCTCAAAATGGTTTAATAAATTAATTAAACTAAATACCTATTGCTCGAGGATGTTTCGTGTTGATTTGCAGTTCCACTTGGCCCTGAAGAAGAGGGTTGTGCAATAAGCTGTGAAGCATCTTCGGCGACGGTAACCAAAGGAGAATTCGGGCCGGCTACCATCACAGCAGGGGCCGGAAAACCACCGTCAGAAGGAGTAGCAGAGGCAGCAGAGGCTCCGTTTGGATGAGTGGAGAAAACCAAGAAATGCTGACGGCCTTGAGTAGAAGTGGACCTGTTCCGTTGGCCTTCCCGACGAGCGATCTGACGAGCCCTTCCCATAGCAGCAGCCGCAGCTAAGTGCTGAATTATTCGCTCTTCAAGTTCCGATTCGGTTGCATTAACCGGCAACTGCACAGGTGGGTTAAATATGGATATTATGTAAAAAGACTGGCAGTAGTAGGGTAAATTAACAAAACTATCCCTGAGAATTAATCTGATAGTTTTATTTTGCAAATAGTACCCTTAAGTTTTGGTTTAAATTAAAACAAAAACAAAAAAACAGCTAACTTTAAAAATTACAAAAATACCCCAGAGGTTTGATACAGTGTTAAAGTGAAGGGGCTAACTGTAATATTTTTATAAATGTGAAGGGGGGGTTTAAATGTTTTTTTTTGTCAAGGGAGTAAATATAAGACGAAAATCTCAGGGGTAGTTTTTGTAATATTGAGAGTTAGCTGGGTTTTTAATTAGGCGGACATACCTCAAGGGTACTTTTTGTAATTAACCCTAAGAAATTATCTTTCAAAATTACAAATAACCCTCAATGTATGTTTCTATTTTGCAAATTGCACATGCTGGGGGTAATTTGTGAAAAAGCACAACCCCAAGGGAGTATTTTGTAATTTTGAAAGATACTGTTTTTTTGTTTTGTTTTTTGGGCAATTATGCTAAACCTTAGGGGTAATTTTGCAGTTATCACTTAAAAATAGAATTGTTATGAAACTAAGACAACCATTAAGGGGGAAAAAAGCAACTAACATGTTGTAACTCAAAGTCTCCTAGAGTTGGATGGTGAAATATAGTGGTATTTCTGGATGGATTCATACGCACATTTCTCTCGTGCTCAACAGCATCGAGCAATTCCTGGCTGTCAAACGAGAAAAACAATTAGAGTCGTAATGTAATAAAATCCCTAAAAAAGGCAAATTAAAAAAAATAATAATAAAAAAACACAGGAACAGGACTCGAAATTAATATATACCTGCTCGGATCCTTCAAGCTGATGGACTGCCAACACATTGGGCACTGTGAGCTTCTCTGGCACCTACGGATTTGTTTTTAACTTAATGATTAACTGTTTCATATACCATTTGCATA
>BMAC01000191.1:344706-365885 GCA_014905375.1 Phtheirospermum japonicum
ATACATATTTAATATTTTCCTTTTACTATATCTTGCCTAATTTAATACTTTTTAATTATATTTAGCCTAACTTAATAGTTTTCTTTAATTATATTATATTAATTCAATAATTATTTTTATTATTCATAAAACTCAAACCAATGAATTTAAAATTCTTATAAATTCATTCTCAATTTGTAGTTTTTTTTTTATTCATTTCAGAATCTAATCATTGAAATTCATCGTCTATTTCTTAAATACAAAATTATAAACAAAACACACACTACCCACATTTCACACACAAAACATAAACTGCTCATATTTCACGCGAATTACACACAATACACACATTACAGGCACTCGCAAAACATATATTTCACACACAAAACAAATATTATGCAAATTTTCACACATACGACAACCGAAATTTATTGGCTATAACGTGTACTAGGGTTCAAAATAAACTGTATCAACATATTCGATTCGTGTTCCAAATATTCAACGATTATTCGTATTTGTATTCGTTAAATATATGAATATTTATATTGATTCGAAAAAAGTATTCGAATTTGATTTGAAAAATGTATTTGTATATCAACTTGAATTTTTTTTATTTTTAAATATTAATTAAAACCTAAATGAAATGTACCCAATATACTTAATATTACAAAAGACATTAATAATAATTTAAATAATTATATATTACTACATATTAATATAATAGAAAATATATATAATTACCATATATATATATATATATTATTCAAATCGTACATATGAGTTTTCGATTCGGTATAAGTACCATGTCAAAATCTAATATGATATTGTACCAAAAATTTCAGTATCAATACTATACCGTACGGAAATTTGAAATGGTATTGGTACCATGCCGTAGCAAAATTCGATACACTACTTTACTAAAAGGTTTGGTATTTTTGACAATACTGTACCGAGTTTTGATATGGTATCGGTACCATACCGAAACTCGATACGGTACCGTATCAAAAATCTCGGTTGATAACATACTGTACCGAAATTTGTTAAGGTATTGTACCAAAATTTTTGGTATCGGTATCATTCCGTATCGAAAATCACAGTATTATTGATATAATTCGATACGATTTGTACCAGATTTTTTTTGTGTGTGTGTGTTTTCCACCCCTACATTTCAAACACATTACACACGAAGCACACACTTCACATATTTACACACACACACTACACACATAAAACATATTTCGCAGTTGTTATTTTCTACATTATCACACATTCCACAAATAAATTATATATATATATGTGTGTGTGTGTGTGTGTGTGTGTGTGTTTGTGTGTGTTTTATTAACTAACAATTATGATTTTTGTATAAGAAAAAACTTAATAGAATTGAAATATTGACAAATCAACACTGCACCCAAATAAGTGATTCAAAATAAATGGATTATAAATCCAAGGTATTTGAGATCCATTGATTTTAAAATCAATCGAATTTCAAATCCCTGAATCCAAGCTCACCCTAAGTGTCTATTTGAATGGAGGGATTTAAAATCCATAGTCATAGAGGAAGTAATATTTGATCAAGTGTATTAGTAATAGTACAATAATGTGCATTTTCTACATAGGTAGAGAATCTCATCTTTCACTAGTTATTCGTCATTTTTCTGACGAGGTTGATCTTTCCTTATATCCTCACTTTGACCAATATAGGAGTGTTAACATATTGCACTTATCCACGTTTAATCATCTAATCATCTTTTAGATATATGCAAACTATAGAATTTAGTATTTCACAAACTCGGATTTTAGTATAAAGCCTTTACATGATTGAGTTATCCCATGATTCATTATTTCAAATTAAAAATAAAAGTAGCTAACAGTTTCTCTTGTTTCATTAAGAGTGCATATTATGTTCATATCATCGACATATATAGCTACAATTGAGAATTCAAAACTTATTTTATTTATAAATACACAAGTGCATAGATTATCTTTTTTCAATCAAGTAGTCACTTAGACGGTTATACCACATCCGCCTCGATTATTTCAATCCATAAAGTTAGTGTTTCATTTTAATTGCAAATGCACTCCATGGCTTAGAGTCACTTGCCTTGGCAATGAAAGGCCAACAAGCACCTTCGTATATATCTCTAAATAGTGATCTATATAGAGATATGATGTAACCATGTGTATAAGTTGCATTCTCAATTCTTGGAATTACAACATCTATTATGGGGGAGTACATACTCTTCACAGTCAATTTCAGGGCATGAGAAATTTTGTGATTCAAGTCTAGTTTCGTATCTCATGGCTTTATATTTCTCATACATTTTCTGACAAAAGCTTGCTCATGTCATATAGGTTTTACATTGTGAGGCTAGTACTACCAGACCAAATATTTGTCTTCTTGTCAGTGAATTTAGTTCCACCTTAATTGATTCTTTACACTTAGGCCAATTTGCTCTTTCTTGACATTCCAATAGAGCGTGGTATATCACCATGCTCTATAACTCATTGAGAAACAATGTATATACATCATCAATATGTGTGGAAGATATTTCAATCAACTCACATAACCTCTCATGGTACATTGTGATTTCTTTACTGTGAAGCCCCGTCTATTTACCTTTATAATTTATTTAAATAAATTTGATTATTCTTTATATCACTATTTTATTTCATCTCAATCGAAATATTTTATTACAATAATATTTGTTGGAATGCATATTGGGTATTATGAAATTTTTATTTCTATTTATTTAATTTTTTAAGGAAAATATATACACATAGTATATTTTTATTTTAACTCATTGTGTTAAATCGAGCCCAAAAACCCGTCAAACTTATACCTTTTAATAGACCCAAACCTTGAGCCCAATTTAGTTGGACCAAATATTTAGGTCCAATGATTGAGCCCAAGCCCAATATTTTCACCGCCTCTTTCCCTTATTTATGTTGCAATTTGATCAATTAGAACTCAAACACCAACATAGAGGGTTTCCTCACATTTTCCTCCAAAACCACAACCTTTGGCAGCAAAATTTCGTCGGACTCATGATGAAAATTCAAATATTAGATCATAACCAAATTTAAACTGTATATAGCCACTTTAGTAAGGTTTCCAAACCCATCTCCGGATTGACGATCGGTGCACTGGGTCATTGGTAAAATGCTGACTAAATTTCTGTTCGCTGCAGATTTTTCGTGGCCCGCGCGACGACGTGGTCGATCTTTGACGGCTGATTTTTGAACAACCGCAGGTCCAAATTTTATGTACAATATATCGAATTGTTCATAATGATTAGTAATATTTAATTATCCAGTTAGTTTTACGAACCAATGCTGGAGGAATCGTGACAGAGCCACAAATGCCGCTCGTCGGCGATCGCCCGTTCCTACCCTTCGGACAGTCAGAATTTAATGAACTTGATATTAACTTGAACCCTCTTCACGAGAAACATGATTCTAGACTCGATTTGTGACTTCGTGCGTGAGTGTGTCGTGTATGCTCGTGATGTGTTCGTGTGTGTGTCAGCGTGTTTTGTGTATGTTCGGGATAGTGACTGGTGTCAGGTGGTCGTCGGAGAGGGGCTGGGCCGACGAAGGGAAGAAACGGGCATGGCAGGAGGTTTTAGAAAGTTTTAGAGCTGAATAAAATGGGTCAAAAGTCGAGGGATATGCTTTTGAGAATTAAATAGAATTTTGGACCCAATTGAAGATTTTGAAAACTTCAATTTGACCCTCTTAAGTTTCAATTTAGTCCTCCTAAATTAAGTTTTGATTTATTTCAAACTGACCCCAAACCAGAGTCTTCAAAATATCAGATTAACCCACAAAACTTTTCAAAGTTCTGAAAATCTCATTTTGACTTTATTAATTTTTCAAAACCGTACAACTTTCTTATTCTTGAGCTGAGATGGGTCAAACGACTTCCAAATAATTTTAAATTTGAACCATAACTTCGTTATAGCATCCTCCTACGCAAGATGTATCCACAATTACAAATTAATCTTTGAACTCTAGATTTCAAGAATTGAGGCCCGAACACTATTACTATCATATTATGCGTTGTAGATTATTAGTTTCACTTTCAAGTGTCTTAGGATCTTAGATATTACTTTATTATATGCTATATTTATAATTTTTATAATTATATTATATTATAGGAGACAACATGGGGTTTTAGTTAGAAGTGACGAGGCCTTTCATGTACTGATCGGAAACCTCGTAAAGCTATCGTAATTATATGCCTAATTCTGGAAAGAACTTCAAAGAAGGTGAGTGAAACTTTCTTAACTGGGGATTTTGAATATTTTCAAATCATAATGTGTTGTTTGTGCTTATAAAAAAAATATTTTTAACTGGAAAGTTTGAGACTTTCCAAATCACAATGCACTTGTTGCTTAAACATACTTATTTGCTTGTACGAGCCTTTTGAAAAATAGTATTTTGAGGGAAAGTATGCAAGTGTGCATTGACCTTGTGCTTGTTCTTAATCATAAGTTCAATCATATGATTTTATATCAATTATTATTGATATCATTTGAACTTGACTATTGTTATCGATTGTTTGTTATCGGTTGTTACTGCCAACTGTTATTGTCTGTCAATTGTTACTGTCTGTCAATGTCACTGTCTGTCAAGCACGAGTAGTTTGGGTAATCAATCGAGCAGGTTGCCTGCGGTTCTTGCTTGACTACTCGTGGTACCTATTCCCATTTTTCCTGGTCGGGTCGGAGACGACGACAGGATTTGGGTCGTAGATTGGGTATATTCCGAAATATGACGTACCCTAGGATTGAATCCCATAGCTAAAGGGACGTCGAGCCTGCTGGGAGGGATAAGGCAACTGAGCCTAATGCTTGACTACCCCATACTTATCGGTTTGTTCGTCCTCGAACAATGAAAAGAATAGAAAGTGTACATGCAATGAACATTATGTAAGAAGAAAAATCCTTGTGCTTATCCTTATTAATATGATGGGATTATCAACATAGACTCGCTATCGTCAAGCATTGCTCATATTACTCTTTCTCAAATGCAAGCCAACTCGATGACGTCCTCACAAATGGAATTTTGAGGGTGTTTGCTCAATTCACTCAAGTGTTTAGTATATAGGACGTGTTTACGCTCGAGTCGGTCAATACATGCACCTTGTCAAGATTTCACAAATCGGTCGCTCAAAATTGCTCGTAGTACATGACCAAATAAGAATCGAAAGAGGTATTTATTATGGGTTGTAATGTTGGCTCCTTGGTAAGGTATGAAACATATGGATATAGTGGCTAACACACGATCAAACGTGATCAATAACTCACAAAATCCTAATTTATATAACCCGAAGCTTATAATCGCTTCACCTTTCCCAATTTGCCAAACTTTCATTCGAAACCCTTTTGTAATTTTACACACTTTTCCGACTTTTACTTCACAACACTTAGAAACTTTTTGAATTTACTTCTTTTCACTAAACTTAGCCTTTAAATTAGGCTTTAAACATGAACGCACGCTTTATCACTTTTCGTGATTTGTGTTAGAGTATTATTTCTTCTTCTCCTTTTTTTTTGTATAAGCAACTCAAAACTGAAACCCACAATCGATTTTCCTCCAATTTCTTGTTAATTAATCATACGCTGTCACCACTTCACAAATTACGAAGATACAAGAGCTAAAATCGAGCTCGGCTAACAAGAAACGGGATAAAGGCTCTAGGGGGCTCATTTGGGATTTTTAAGTATCTTACATATATGGATATGGCCGGAACAAGGGTGATATATGTGCCTCGAGGTCATTTTCGAATTCAATCATGTACGAGCAAAGTCAAACCTCCTCAATGCAATTTCCATAAAAATGCAAGCAAGCCGATAAATCACACAAGGCTACTCTAGATTACACCAAATTTGGGAGCGAAATCAAAAGAGCTTTTAGAGCTTTGCAATCTTTTCACGAGAAAATATTGATTATATATATATATGCGGGTTTGGACGAAGCACAAAAATTCAACCCCTCACACAAGAGGGCAAAAACATGCAAAAACTCGACAAGTAAACTATTCAAACTTCCAAGCATGTGTAGATTGTTTAAACATGTAATAGACACATAAAAGACACAAAAATCAACTCAACCATATAAATGCGCAAATAGTAAGCATCACTTCGCCAAGAATGCGTCACTTCGCCAAGGCTCGAGTTAAGAACGAGAAATCATGCTTATGTGAAACCCGGACCCTAACCACCTACCCACCCCACACTTAAACCATGCAATGCCCTCATTGCATTTTAATGAAAACCAAGTAAAAGGAGGACGAATAGAAACTTCCTTAACCGAGCGAGTTTAGGTCGAGCTCGGAGGGGTCCACCTAGGCATCTAAGCAATCACTACTGCAGAAAACAGTTTTAAAGGCGGTTCTGGGAGACTTTTAAAGGCGGTTTTAGAACCGCCTTTAAATCCCACCGCTGTAAATTTTTACGGCGGTTTTTCTAGAACCGCCGTAGAAAGTGAGGCTTTTTACGGTGGTTTTTATTGAACCGCCATAGAAAGTTATGCTTTTACGGCGGTTTTAGAACCGCCTTAAAAATTTACGGCGATGGATTTTACGGCGGTTCTTATAAAATACCTTCTAGAAAGTCTATTTTCCAGAACGGATATTTTACAGCGGTTCTTGAATAGTACCTTCTAGAAAGTAGTACAAAAATTAAAAAAAAAATTAAAAGCAGGTGCACCAAAATTCCAATATTGAATATTTTGAATATATTAATTACAGACTAGCAACAAAGTGTCCCAACATAACATAGACTAACAACTTAACTTACCTAGAAAACAAAATACAACAAAATTATGATGTCTATTACAATATGTAATTGAACATTAATAAAACATAAAATTCCACTCACACATTGCATTTAGCCTCAGAGATCACCTTTCTTGATCAAATCAAGAGGCTTGGAGATGTAGCAGTTTTTTGGCAGAGACAATAGCTCGGCCCAAAAGCCCTTGTTTGAGGTTAGTGGGTCCACTCCGACTTTGGCGCACATCTCGTGAAACTGTGACCTGAATGCTGGGTTCTTACGAATGTCATTCTGCTCAATAACAACGTCAAAGTACAATGTCTTAATGTGAGAAACTTACAATTTCCAGACAAAATATAATTCTTTTTTCTTTTTTGGATGGAAAAGGCTTAATGTTTGTTCTATTTCTATTTCCAAAATAAACACCATGCGATTCCCAAATTACTAAAAACTACTCACTAAAAATCAATTAACAACAAAATTATAATTCTTCAATAAGTTTCATAGCGACCAATTTCTAGAGTAATCTGGCAGTGATGAATATATAGAAAGAGGCAAGGGGCTATTTCACAATGTAGACTAAATCATTTACAAATAACATCACCTTAATATTCTTATCCCCGGATACACAATCTTTTCACCCAAAAGAATAAAGCTAATAAAATACTACCAAAAAACTTGCTCAGGAACACTATAAGATAAAAATCTACACCTAATGTTATTATAATTAACTAACTTGTAGTAGATCAGCATAAAATATTTGGCTCCTAAATCAAATCATATTGGAGTAAAAATCTTATGGATATTACAATAATCGACACATTGATAAGAAAAAATGATACCAAAAAAAAGCACAAATTTAAATCATTAATTACCACAAAATCTCTTAATTTCATGATCCTACTACCGCATAAATCCATGAAATCTCAACACATAAACAGACGTTATATTAAGTGCTTATCTTTTTCACACTACCAACATGTTAGACTTACACTGCAAAGTGCAAACTTGGCTCAACACTACAAGTGAATAAATATTCTCACACAACATTTGATACAACTGTGATTTATAGAGTTTTTTGACAAGTCATTTCTTTTAGTGCCTAACATAATATGCTAAAACCAAGTGTCACCATTTTAGAGCTCAACTTAGGTGAAGGCATGTTCAAACAGAGTTGCAACTCTGCCAACAACTTAATTTTTTGTTTTCTGTCTAGATGGTACCATCCCCCCCAAAAAAAGATCTAAAAGATAATAGTTCATCTACAACATAAAGATATGTATCAAAGTTTTGCCACTCTACCCCAATCTTACTGGAAATTTGTGGTTGCTACTACTCCCACCTTAACCAAGCACAGCACAATATTGTTTTTTTATCATTATCAAAGTTAATATTAAATTTGTAATTCTCTATAATCCTTCACACTCACAGGTTCCTGGAGAAAAGCCGAACCCATGAAGATTATTGCAAAACCATCAAAATTACACATTCAACCAGTCAATTAACAAACAAAAATTAGCATTTCTAGGAAAATATACGACATAGCTTACATAATACAAGACATAAGGTGCTATTTCAAACAGCAGTATACAATCAAGATTTAAGCAGTTCTTTCAGAATCAACAAGCTTTTAAGGTGCACTTTGGTAGAGCATTCTAGAATCCCTCTTAACAATATTTCTTTTATCTCATTCAAACATTATTCAAAATGTTCCATTCCCATTTTTTGTTGATGTCTAGGACTTGTACTAATCTCCTAATGTAGTGTAAAGGAACAAACAGAGTTTTTTGTTAATGCCATATCATATGATGACTTGTTAATAATAGTTAAAAAATCAAAATAAGCATTAATAGAGTTTAGTATAACAGATTAAATTTTATGAAAATTAACAAAAGTAAAAAAAATGATACAGCCTCACTTTTCAAAACAGTGTAAAAACATTTCCAAGTATACATACCATCTCTCTTTCATCACCATCGGTCGAAATTCCAGCAGCAATAGCAGCACCACTCTCTTCTACTACTTCGTCATTTTTACTCTCTACAGTTGAAACATTGTTCAAAGCTCTCCTTGTTGTCAGCACTACCAATCCCCTGCAGAAACGCATTCTTTCATCTCTAAAAAAATTTAAAAAAAATAAGAAAGAAGAAGAAGAAGAAAAATATGTATCTAATGATGTATGAAGAAAAAGAATGCCTGCAGAACATCAATAATCGATCGTCTGATTAAAAATATTATTGTGAGATTTTTATTTTTTGAAAGGGCAGTTTAGGACAATAAATCCAAAATTTCGCACATTTAGGACAAATTTCATTCGAAAATTTTATAAATCGCATATTGTTATTAACTGCTCAAGGTTTTGCAGTTAGAGTTATTATTGTTTGCAGAACAAGGATTCATATCATTAACACATAAATTAACCAATTTAATTACAGGAAGGGAACAATATAAGCCTCTATTAATTAATTGGAGGTTCATTGGACATCAAAAGATCGATTAAATAAATATTATTATTGCTCCAACTGAATTAGTATCATTCTATCAACTTTGTTTGTTTTATCCACCATGGAGCTTTTCCATGATCTTCTTCTCCCTATTACCATGAAAGGGAAAAAGGAAAAAAAAATTATTTATTCATCCATGTAATGAGCATGGCAATATTTTTTAATGTAATTATATATATATATATATATATATATATATATATATATATATATATATATATATATATATATATATATATATATATATATATATATATATATATATAATTATACCTGGCTTCCCAATGAAGGAACAGATTGATGAATAATCCACTGAGCATCTACAACTCCGATTTTTTCATGCGTGGGCTAAAGATTAAAGCACGTAATCATCAGCACATAAATGAAAAATTGATCGACCAACGGATAAAATTAAATATAAACTTATGGTCGTTGAAGGATTATAGCAAAACTAACCTCGACACACTTTTGGAGAGAAAGATCAAGACCCCATCCGTGGACTAAGTCGTTCTACATTTCCCATTTGTCGAAATAAAGTAAAATTCAGACACCAATATGATGTTTTCCAATTTTAGGGTAATTACAAAAAGGACCCAACTATTTTTAAAAATTACAAACATTCATTGATATTTTTCTTTTCTATTTTTGCGGAGTATTCACTCGATATTGCCAGGAAAAAACTAGCGCAGGGGGTATATTTGAATTTTGAAAGATAATTGGTGTTTCTGCAACCAAGCCAAACCTGAAGGGCAGTTTTGTAATTATCACTAATATTAATGAAATGACAAACAACCTGAATCATATACCAAARGCAGCGCCATARGTCGCGTGAGAAGACTGGGGCAATGATTTCGACAAACCTGTGTTTTTAAACAGGTTAATTTAGACTTACGAGTAAGAAAAAATATTGATTCTCTAACTAAAGCATTGAAGTTTGACCTAATTACAAAAAACCCCGGCTAACTTCCAAAATAAAAACCCTTGAAGTGTCATGCAGTGTTAACTTAAAGGGCTAAKTGTAATAGTTTTATAAATGGAAAGGGTAAATGTAACAAAATAAAACCTCATGTGTGTTTTTTATAATTTTGGAAATTGACTGGGTTATTTTTGTAATTATGTCAAACCTCAGGGGTACTTTTTGTAATTAGCCCCAAAAAGTGTATCTTCATATGCTGCACAGGGAGGCGAGGATCAGGACACCAGTCTGGCCTCTCCTCTGTTTCCTTATTTTAATAAAAAATAAATGAATATATTGCATAATAAGGAGAGCTGATGAAAATGATTATTGCATATATTTATGATATATCGACCATACTTGTGAACTTCGGAATGAATTCGCCTTCTAGTCATCTGCCAAGGCATGTTCTTAAACGGTTCCAAACCGGGTTGTGAAATCTCTAAACCGTGTTTTCTTACAAGCTTGATGTATCTGGAATTTAAATGTACAAAATAAATGGAAAATTGAGAYAGTTGATTTTAAGGCTTCATTTTAAATGAAATCGGTTATGCTTACTCTTCAGCATCAAAATGCTCGACTCCAAGGTCTTCGTCCCAGATAAAAATATAGTCGTGCGCGGCAACAATGTCCGGATGGAAAAACCTTTTCGCATACCACCTTTAAAAAAATCATAGAATATTTAAGAAAAAAGAAAGAAAAGGAAAAGAAAAGTGATTCCCAGCTTTWGGCTGATTTTTTTAATACTGTATTACAATATTTAGCACTCACAGAAAAATAAGAAGAAGAAGAAAAATATGATTCACAGAAAAATGCTGAGAATGATAAGAGCCAAAGGGAACAAAATTGTATAGGTTTAACCATAGCAACTATCAGTTTAATAAGAATATTCATTCATCAGAATCATCAAATGAAGCATATGCAATCAAACAATTAATAACTAAAAACTATTCGCGACTAAACACGGAAAATGAAGCATAACACTCACCTTAGCCAAACCCTCTGTTGCAGACTCCTCCATGTGATGCACCATCCCAACATCTCCCGAGTAAAAGTTATAGTTTTACTAGTATGAAGTAAAATACCTACAATCATGTTTTAATCTGTTATTAATCATAGACAAATTACAATTTTACTAGTATGAAATACATTAGTAAAAAATTTCTCACCGAGTAAAAGTTGACCACTGTCAGGCTTAGTTTCGCCAAACATCCACGCGAAAGAGATGGTCATAGAGTGCTTCTAATTTCCTCACGCCGTAATTTTCCAGAAAGTGAATTAGACATACTACCCATATTTCCCAAATAATGTACAATTAGCTTCAGAATAAAATGRACTCATCAACCACATACAAAAATAATCTTAGATTAACAAGTCTTTGTTATAAATAATTTAATTAAGATTTTAAAAAATAATAATTTTTTCCTCCAAAAAGCAAACCTGGCTAGCAGATATCCTCAGCAAACCCCTTTGAATGCTCGAATCCGCCCCCTTAGAAACCCTCATCCGCACTCTCATTAGTTCCCCCACAGTCARCGGTCTCTTCATTTTCCCACCGCCGCCCGAATTATTCGAATCGAAGCTCCGTTTAGAACTGCTGGATCTCATCCCCAACGCCTTCTTCATCTTCAATGCCGCCGACCCTTCTCCCCAGAAATTAGGGTTCTGAAGAATGMGGTAATAGAAAACCGCAAGCTTGGAAAATTGAGTTACCTTCCGAGTTGATTGCGATGAACTGAGATCTGAAAGTGAAAGAGGTTTAGATCTGTGGATCCAACAAATCAAATGGATGATTTGAATGAAAAAGGATTATAGAGCTTTGGATGCAAAGTTATTCTTTTTTTTTCCCTCCGTGGGCAGTAAGAAGAAGAACAAGAGGATATGTTTATTACGTGACAGGAGAAGAAAGAAAAAGGGGAAAGTCAGAAATAAATAACAATTTCTTATATATACACAAAAAATACATTCACGGCGTGTAATTAGACAGCCGTCAACACAAAGAGATTTTATGGCGGTTTTTAGATAAACGACGTAAAAAGTAGACATTAACGGCGGTTTAGTTAAAACCGCCGTAAAATGTGTCACTTTTACGGCGGTTCATAATAAACCGCCGTTAAAATCAGCGGATATCTAATTTTAACGTCGGTTTTGAGGGAACCGCCGTAAAATGAAATTTTTAACGGCGGTTTTAGCCACAACCGCCGTTAAAAGTATTTTTAAGGCGGTTTTCAAAGAACCGCCTTTAATTAACAGCCTTAGAAAGCTGTTTCTGTAGTAGTGAATCTAAGAAAAAATCGAGCATGGCTAGTATCTTTCGGCTTCATGAACGCTACTACCTTATCAAATCGCCCAAGGTTGAAGTCGAAAAACCAAACCTAGAAAAGAAAATCACATAAAATTCAAAAACACAAGAAAATATGTACATAAACCCAAATAAAATGAAATTAAAGACCAAAAAGGACCAAAAGACAACTCGAAAATATTTTTTTAGTTTTCGATTTTTCAAATTTTTTTGGATTTTCATTTTAAGAAGAAAGAAAGAAAATAAAAGAAATAAACAAGAAGAACTTGGGTTGCCTCCCAAGAAGCGCTTGTTTTACGTCATTAGCTCGACGTACTCCCTTTTGGTCAAGGCGGGAAGATAATGGGAGGGTCCACCAACACAATCTCCTTCTTGTCGGGAGGATCCACTCTTTAGAACGTCCTTGGCGCATTGCATAGTTCAAATAAGATCCGCCAAAGAGTAAACGTTCCAAATGGGCATTTGAAGATCGTCTCGGCTAGGTCCTCGGGTGGGATGGTGATTTTAAAGTGACCCAATGACTCATCAAAGAAACGATAGGAGTAATGGCCGGCTAGCTTCTTCAACCTTTGATCGACAAACGAGGGAGGAAAATGATCTCTCTTGGTAGCCGCATTAAACTTCTTAGAATCAATCAACATCCTCCATCTCGCCGTAGCCCTCATGGCTAACAATTCTCCTTCTTCTTCCTCGAGAACTAACGAGCTGCTCGTCTTGGGCACCATGTGAATGGGATTCACCCACTCACTCTCTGCGAGTACGAACATTAAGCCTTCCCACAATAACCTCCAAGTCCCACCTCTCACCATATCTTCAAGACTCGAACTCAAAGAACTAACTCCCTCACCCACTCCCGGTCTCCAATCCATAGCATTCTTAAGAGTTTTAAACCCTTCAACCATCCTCTCCTCCCCTTCTTCCGGTGCGAGTTTGCAAGGATAATAATCGACTTGCTCTCCTCATCCTCCTCAAGAAAATTGTCTTTTTCAATCTTATCATCAATAACCCCCACCTCGCCCTCTAAAAAGTCGTCGTTGCCCTCAATGACCCACAAACAAACTTCTTCACACAAGGCTTGGGTACATAGAGGCACAACGGGCTCATAATTAAGAACAAGGGGCTCATCCTCACAACATCCCTCAATATCGATGTCCCGGACAATATCTTCCTCAATGCCCCAATTTTCCAAACAAAATCGTTCGACCGTGGCCTTCATAAAGTCCATATACACCCACTCTTCGCAATATTGTTTTGAAGTAAAAGGTAAGGGGTCAAGAGGAGTAAAAATACCCGGAATCGAAACCACGGCTCCTCCGTCGGTGAGACAACCGAATCAACTACCCCACACTTTTCAAGGAACGTGACCGGAAGAGTAGGCGAAGGTAGTGGGTCCACGTGATAAGTAACAAGAGGATCGTGAGGCGGCGGGGAAGTAGGACAACCGGGTCCCGCAAGGAGGAGTCAGTTGGGGGTATATTTTTGGGGATATACTTTTGTCACAAGTTGATTTATATCAATTTTGTATTGTTCATGAAAAGATACAAATGTACAATCAATGATACATATATTAAAAGTAACTTAAAATATTTCAGCTTTAAGAGAATTACCAACATAGATGAAACTGTCAATTTCATTGAAATTCATGTTTAACTAAATATATTGGTTAAACCATGATCAATCACTCTTCTAATCATGCAAGTAAGTTTATATATTATTTATACGTAAGAGATAATCTAAGAGCATAAATAATACAATACTCTATGAATATTATTAAAATATTATAAAATTCCATTTCAAGATTGTACATAACGTGGCATGCACATATCATTGAAGTCATCTATTCATAGGTAACATATATCATACTTTGAATAAGAACTTGGATTAAGGGTTAATACACATCATGCAACCTATCAATATAAAAATATTTATTATTTGCATTTAATAAATAATAGAGTAATTCGAATTACCTTGGAGAAAAGATATAATTCTTTCGGATTCCTCAATTTTTTTCGTAATAGGTCTGTCTGCGACATGATTCTAATTAAGATCCAATCTCAACCATACATATTAAACTTCTATGTATATTAAAGATTATATTGTGTGTAATCCTGATTTTAAAAAATTGAGCAGACAGTTTCGGAAAACATAATCAGCTCGGTTAAAAATTAATTATCGGGTCTTACAAAACTCAAATTTATATCTCCACCATTCTAAGTGAACTTTTATATGTATTAAACAATATGTATAATTTTTCAGCCTTATCCGGATTGTGCGCAATCTTGTTTTAAAATTGTTGCATAGGAATTTTCAAAAACAAAACATGCTTTATTCGAAATTCAATATATGTTGCCTTGAATCTCATAATCCAATCTCCACAACTCATAACGTAATTTGATAGATTTTGAAGGTTCTATAAAAATTGGAGCTAGATCCAACGGTTCAAATGCCAAAAGTAGATTTTTTAAATTTTCAGCGCAATTAGATTTTCTACGTACGAAAATTGTATAATTGTTCTTTTGGTTTATGGAGGCTTATTTTTCAATCACCCTCAATAAATTAGAGTTTTGTGCTAATAATGTGAAAATGAAAAAACAGAAAAGAGTGAGACATAAAGGAGACAATAGAATTATGGTTCTCTTATTCATCAAAGACTCCATTTTTATATGGTATCAAATACATGTTTCCATAATACGTAAATATAATAAATACCTAAATTGTCCTTCCATTTACTTGTTGATGAAGGCACACTAATTTTATTTTTCCTTCAATAATTCTCAATTTTAGTTCATTTTCGATGGATTTGAAATTCATCTTAAAACCTAGTCATTTGAAATTCATTGCTCTCTCTTACACAACACACATAAAAATACACACAAAACTCCCACTACCCACATCTCACATACACTAAACACATTTCACTGCAAAACATATATTTCACATAAAACACATACTACACATACACACTACACACATTTCATTTTTGGGACGGTATGGTATAACAAATTTCTTTGGTCATACCGTGTGTTAGGGTTGCAAATGAACCGTATCGAATATCACCATATTCTATTCGTATTACAATGATTCGATGAATATTCGTATTTGTATTCGTGTAATATATAAATCTTTATATTGATTCGAAAAAGTATTCAAACTTGATTCAATAAAAGTATTCGAATATATTTGAATATCAACTTGAATGATTTTTTTCCCAAAAAATATATTAAGTGAAAATATTAATTAAAATCTAAAATAAAATATACTTAATATATAGTAACTTTTAATAATACAAAAGATATGAATCATAATTGAAATAATTATATATTGGTATATATTACTATTATAGAAAATATAAATAATATTATAATCTTATAATTTATAATTTCCATATATATGTGTGTGGGGTGGGGTGGGGGTGGGAGTGAGGGGGATTAGTTTCAAATGAGAATCATGTCCTTATTTGTAAACCTAAGGTAAATTATGGGCCTTAGATTTAATTAAATGGATGGGTCAGATTTTTTGTATTTTTCCTAATTTGATTAAAAATATTAGGACTATATAATAAAAATATTGTTGGTGTATATAACTAATATATTAATAAATCACTGTGATTGTATAATAAAAGCACTGCTAGTATATAATAAAAGTACTAGTTCACATGTTCGCAAATAAGGGAAGGTTCTCATTGGAACCCACCTTATATATATATATATAAAGGTTCTTAAAGATGATATATATATACATATAATATATATATATATATATATATATATATATATATATATATATATATATATATATATATCATCTTTAAGAACCTTTCCCTAGGTGGGACCTAGGAACTTATCGAAGTCGTAGACTAATATGATCTGGAAGGTCAATAATCGTCATCTTAAATTAGTAAATTAACCATAAATAATATATTATATATAACACAAAGGAAAATACATGGGTGCCACTAGTGTCATAGTATGAGATAATTTTTTTTATCATATTCACATGTCTGATCCACCCATTGTCCAACCCACCCGCTGCTCGACCCGCCTGCTCCCTAACCCTAACCGTAAAAAGAAAAAAAAAACACAAAAATTCATTTTCAACCCAACTCTACTCTGTTTCTATCTAGCACTCACATGCCACCGCCGGCTGCCATTAACGGTCACTGTTATCCGGCGTCGATCACCATTTTTCATCATGAAATTTAACCAAAAAAATATTATTTGATTCATCTCGGCCTCCTTGTTATAAATCCATAATTAGATTTATGAACTAATGTGCAGTCACCGTAGATCTATAGTTAAAACTTACAATTTATCAACTTTGACCTACGTTCTACAACGATTCACCGAGATAAATTCAGATCGGCAACCACCGTTCAACTTTTTCTGTTGCAATCTATAATTTCATCGGTTTATATTTCAAACTGGTGTCGAAATTGGTTGCATGTGCTTACTTCATTTGGTAATTTTTACTTTATTTTTGGAAGAACAAGAAAACAGTATTTTATAAATTCACTAATTAAGATCCAAAATCCCGATTAGTTAAATTTTTATTTTTTTTTTGCAGATGTTTTGTTCAAAATCTGAAATGTATATTTTTTTTTTTTATATTGCAGAGGAAATTTTGATTTGTTATTGACCGGTTCAATATCGATTTACTGAGATATTTGTGCTTGATCTACGATAATCTTATATGTTTTTCTTAATTAATTGGTTTAATTTAATTAATTTATTAGATTTTTCTTCTTCATTAATTCTGGTTGTTTTCATACCTATATTGTTTTTGTTGAATGTTTGATAAGCATATGCAAGTTTCTCTCAACCATCAGTAATGTCAATGTTGTTGCAGGCTTATAACAGTATATTAGGTGTGTGTGTGTGTGTGTGTGTGTGTGTGAATATTTTAACTCCTGGTTCCAATAAAATTTGAAGGTATTACATAAGGTTGTTAATGTATCACAAAACATAATTAAAATTTAACAATTACAAGTATCACAAATTAATATAATATTTCTATATTAATGTATTATAAATTACAGTAAAAGTATCATAGTTTGAGTTAAAAGTATCACAATTTGAGTTAAAAGTATTATATATTGTACCCAAAATTGCTATAAAAGTATCATAAATCTAGTTAATATTATTACACAGTATATTTTATATAAAAATATGGGATAATTACCGTATGCTAACTTTAGATTAACATGAATTCTCAAATACTCTTGGGAGAAATATTTAATCCCATTTAGTCATATATACACCATTTAATTAATACTACAACTTAAACTGTATAAAACACCCTTACAATTAAAAAAAAACTTATACACACACACACACACCTCAACAACCCTCCTCTTCTTGTCTTGTTTTTAGCTGCTGTCATTCCATCCACCTAACAAAAACCCACGCCATTCATAAGTTTCCGGCCATGAAACCGAGCCAGATCCTGGACACCCACTCATTGCACGCATTGGATTTAGACAATTTTTCTCTTGGTCATGTGAAGTTGCAGCACAATCGAGGTTCGAAAACACCTTCAATTCTATGTTCAAGGTTGCAATTTTTTCACTTTTGTTGCCATAGTGCGTCTCCCATTTTTTACTCATTTCCCAGCATGCTCCGACGTCCTCGTCATGTGTAGGTCATGCAATTGGGGCCCTGTTATGAAGGCGAGTCTATCGGTCATTCACCCATCGTAAACTGCGACAACGTGTGGAAGGAGTTGATTGGCGAACTTGCTCCTCGATCGATTCTTCTCTAAAACATCATTGAATGTGGTTTAGCCTCATCGATTGGATGTTGTTTGGAATCGAAGATGGACTTACTAGCATTGATGGTGGTTGTGACGACCTTGTGTTTAAGTTGAAGAAGATGGAGTTTATTAATTTATTAAATCACTTGTTTAGGTATAGAGTTTATGAGTTTTTTTAAGAAATTTGATTTCATTATTCCTGTAGTTCTGCATAATTTGATTGATCCGATCTTAGTTAGAATTCCATTCTTGGAATTTATTAGGTTTTTAAATACGAATTTGACAAAGTAGTATGGATATTAACATGGCTAGTATGAAATTATTGAATTTGATGAAACTTGACAGACGAGTATGAAACTTGACGAAGTAGTTTAAAATATGAAATTCAACTATGTAGTATGGATATAAAAATAGAAGTACTATATCCCACGATGTAGTGTGAACTTTCACAAATTATCGAACTTTACAATATAGAAATTTCACGAAGTAGTATGTAATTTCACGAAATAGTATGTAATTTCATGATGTAGTATGAAATTTTTTTCACAAATTATCAAATTTTACAAAGTAGTATGGAATTTTACGATATAGAAGTTTCACGAAGTAGTATGAAATTTCACAAAATAGTATGTAATTTCACGATATAGTATGAAATTTCACGATTTAGAAATTTTACGAAGTAGTATATAATTTCAAGATATAGTACGGAATTCTACATGCGGCGGTGATGGACAACGAAGATTAAAATAAAGAAAAAGATTAATGAGGATAAATTAGTATTTTCATGTAAAGTTTGGATTAAATGAGAAAGTGATGTATTAAATGAGAAGTTATATTTTCACTACAGTTTTTGAGATAAATATCTCTCTGAGTATATGAGAATTATCCCTAAAAATATCACAAAACGCAGTAAAAGTATCACAGTTGTTAGGTGCATTTACAGTATATTATAGGTCTTTATCAAGTATTACAAAATGTAGTAAAGTATTAGAAAACATGTGATACTTTGATTTTTTTTAAATAGATGTAAAAAAATAAATTATAGATAACGTGATAGTTTAACTATTTTGTAATAGTTTATCAACATCTTATGATACTTTGATTTTTTTTAAATAGGTATAAAAATATATAATGTGTGATACTTTAACATTGCTTTGTGATACAGTGAGAATATACTTATTTATAACTAGGTAAAGAAAACCCGAAAGAAACTTTTATAACCCATATCACCACAACTCGACACATCAGCTTATAGAGCACCCATAAAAGAACATGTGTTGTCCGGAGCAACTATAAGATGACACATCAGGTAGGTGTTAGTAATATTAATATATAGGGTAGATCCTCGAACTTTGTTCATAAGAAGATAACATGTGTTATTCGTAATAAAAGCATGTACAGTGCTAAAATGAATTATTGAGGTAAAGTGATGTCAACAGTGGTTGAATGAGTGTTGTGTGATGTTAGCAATTTCAATTTCTTCAATATGGAATCAATTCACACCAATTCTTCCACTTTTCGTATTCAAAATGGTAAAGTTGGATGGTTGATGCAAAGTAAAGTAAATTATTATTTTATTATATTTTTTATGTTTTTAATAAAACAATAATAAATAAAATGTTGGAATACATTACAAATAAATAATATCTTAAGATCCTCGAACTTTGTTCATAAGTAGATAACATGTGTTATTTGTAATAAAAGCATGTACAATGGTAAAGTTGGATGGTTGATGCAAAGTAAAGTAAATTGTTATTTTATTCTATTTTTTATGTTATTAATAAAACAATAATAAATAAAATGTTGGAATACATTAAAAATAAATAAAACCTTACAAATTATTATTATTTTATTTTTAGTATTGTTTCCAAATTTTCTTTAAATTTTCGAATTCAAAATTACAAAATTAAACATATTCTTAAATGTTTTTTCTATTATTTTTCTTGAGTTCAGTAAATTGTTGTTTTTACTTTTTGAGTTACAAAATTATAAATTATGAAATTTCTGTTTTGTATTTACACTTTTTCCCAAAAAAAAAAAGGATTTTTAAACTTCTTTTTGATTTTTTTATTTGTTTCTTATTTATTCAATCTTTTTAATTATTTTTTTATTTTTTGAATTACCTGTTTTGTATTTACTCTTTTTCCAAAAAAAGAGAGGGATTTTTAAACTTCTTTTTGATTTTTTTGATTTTTTTCTTATTTATTCAGTTTTTTTAATTATTGTTTTTACTTTTTGAATTACAAAATTATAAATTATAAAAAAAATATATTTATATTTTTTTTCCTTTTTTTCTGATTTTTTCCGAAGTGATGAAAATAGTAAAAAGTTACAGCTGGAATTAATTGGTACCATTGAATCTTCCTAATTCAATCCGAGACATGAAAAAAGAAGTAAAGAAAGTTGTTATTGTCGCGTTAAAAAAATGTCTGCATGGCCCGCTCGCCATTTTCCTGCGGACTCTACACATCACCATTGAAAACCAACACCCGTTGAAGCATTTTGATGCAATTATTAGGCTTTCACCGCTGGCATTTTTAGCCCGTTAGGCATGCTCTAACCTCGAGATGACCATCATTATTTGTTAAAATCCACCATATTTGTTAATGTTGTTGACATCCTAATCTATGTGTCAACTAGATGTTGTTTCGGATGTCATATGTCACTTTCTGGCAGCTTCAGAATCTGATTTGTCAGCATCGGACGGTTTGGGTTGATATTCTTCTTTTATGGAAAATTTTGTCTTTGTATATAATAGCACTTTTTTTTTCATTGTCTTCATTTGAAATTAGGGTTTCTCCGCCTCCCTCGCTGCCCCTCTCTCTCGCCTCTATTTTTTTTTTTTTAATATTCCATATATCTGTCTCTTATACACATCTAGATGTGTATAAGAGACAGCCCTCGCTGCC
>BMAC01000191.1:388263-431287 GCA_014905375.1 Phtheirospermum japonicum
TACACACACACACACACACACACACACACACACACACATATATATATATATATATATATATATATATATATGTATATATGATTGGATATATATATATATATATATATATATATATATATATATATATATATATATATATATATATATATATATATATATATATATATGTATATATATATTATACTAACTAGTGTTTAACCCGTGCGATGCACGGAGCGAATTGAAATGGATGGTGTAAATTTATTCGATGTAAGTGCAATATTATTGATTTATTAGTGTAATATAATAACCTAAATTACTCAAGTCACGATTCAACATAAGCAAATATTTAATATATGGCGGGGATATACGCACCCCGTTTATTTATTAGTTTACCCACTAAAAAATATTATCATGAAAACATCAATATTACCCTTAAACCCTACACCCCCAAATACTTCATCTCCTTCAACTCTCCACCAGCACTCTAGCTGGCGCCCATCACCGCTACCACCGCCATGGATGTCGTCTATTAATGAACATAAACAAAACATGCACACAGAATTACACTGTCGCCGCCACCATGGCAGCTGTGTCATTGAAGAAAGAAAAAGAAAAAAACCTTAAAAAATGTCGGTCGAACCAAATTTTCGAACAAAAAATACATGTTCGAAAAGTCGATTCACACACAAAATACATGTTCAAAAATTGATCCGTACACAAAAAACACATTCAAAAAATTGATCTGAACACCCCTTTTTTGGCTAAAAAAGGATTGTTTGGAATTTTTTTCGAACAACGTTGTATTGTTCAATCAAAAAATTCGAACACATGAGTTATGTTCGAGAAACCAGAGACGACACCCTTATTCTGCAATCGTTTCTTACCCTTTGCCTCCCAAATTCGTCACTTAGCTTTCACCACCCATCACCTTTCTTTCTCATGTTCGACGGTGGCGGCGATGTTGTCATGGGCGACGCTAATGGCAGAGTTGGAGTGGTGGTGAATGGTTGGAGAAGATAATGTATTTGGGCGTTTAATGTTTGAAGGGGTAATTTTGATATTTTTGTTGGGTGAACTCATAAATAGATGAGGTGCTTATATCCGCGCCCTAAAACAAATCGAAAGTAAATAACTCCACATTTATATAGTATAAAATAACTTTTTGCAAACTAAATCATACGTCTAATTATAGTTTAACTTGTTATCATCACATGTCAATAGTTCCAAACTCTCCTATTTAGTTAGTCGCGAAAAAATCGTATTAGTTACTTTTATTATAAATCATTGCGTGCATCTCCTTATTTAGTCTTTGTATTCAAAGACAAAGTGAAGATCTTATAATAAATTTATGATTTTCTAATTTTCGGCACCTGTTGTACTTGTTGTCAACAGGCACCCCAAAATTTATCATTAGATTGTGTCATAATTCAATCACATCAATTTATTTGAGTACAACTTAAATACAACTGAATAATCTAGTTTTACTTTAGTCGCGCTTTTTTGTAATTTTTATTATAGAAATATTTATATCAACATAATTATACAATTGCCAAATCAACCTTTAACCAATAAAAATATAATACTTGTAATATAAATTTGAAAAAGATTATATAATCAACTAAATAAATACAAAGACTTGTATTTAAATTATAAATATATAGCAATTATATTAAAATTAAAAAATTCACAAAAACCATATTATAAATGATATAATATAACACCTAAAATATTTTAAAATTGGATTAAAGTAGTATGAGTTATAAATAATTAATTAATAATAAGTAAGAACATAGAAATGTTATAAAATAACAAAATAAATCATGAAAAACATGAAATATGTTATATATATATATATATATATATATATATAAGAAATATATTTTATATACAATTATTATCAAATACTTAAAAAAGACTTACGAAGATAGTAATAGTTTAAATAGTATATAATAAATCTTATTTCACAATAATTTTATAGAATAAAATTAAAAATAATTTAAATCCTGAATAATCATTCACTAAATCCTATAAGTAACAAAAACGTACTTAAGATGCTATAAATAATAAAACAAATCAAAAAAAATTATGAATTTAGTTAAATAAATATGACATGTATGTTTTAATTCTAAATGGTTATTAATAGTTTCTAAAATAAAATAAAATAAAATAAAATAATAGAATATTATAATATAACATTAATAACATAAATATGAAAATATATTGAAATCAGATAGTAATATAATAAAGTTATAATTAGTTTCTAAATATTTATTTTAAAGACATAAAAGAATAAACTGAAGATAGTTATAAATTAAATTAAATATATATATATATAAGGTTAATTCTAAATAGTTGTTTATCTATTGAAAGTCGATAATAAAACAATAATAAAGATCAAGAAGTTATAGAATATAAAATAAATCTTAAATATTTTACAACAGAAAGTAATATACTTAATTAAAGTTATATTATAACAGTCATCTCCTAAATCTTGAAAATAAAAAACATATAAATATTGTAAAAATATATAAAATACTACAAAAATGAACAAATAAATACCAAATAAATGAGGCATTGTATCACAAACTTAGTTGAAGGCCTTTGCATTCTATGTTATTATAGTTAATATTTTTGAAGTCATCCCGATAAGTGACTCGGGATAGCCATTGAGTAATCGAGTTAACCACCAAGTCATCGAGTCAGTTAATTAACCTGATAAATAAAGTAGAATATATATATATATATATATATTATTTATGTGTGTATTTCTAACGTTAAATACTTAAAGTCATAGATATTAGTTACAAATTATTAATATACAAACGTTTATAATAATTATTTACTTATAAAGTTTTAAATAATATATTGAATTCTTTATATTACGCGATTATATAATCATTCTTTTGTTCTGCCCATGTAAAATTTTGATTTCAAATTTTAATCAAATAATTGTATAAATTTATTTACCTTTCACTTATGTTCATAATATAATTTTTTATTTTTTTAGGAAAACCAAAAAAAAAAAAAAGAAAAAGAAACAAGTATCATTGTCAAGTTTGTGACATGTTCTGGGTCAAAGTTTAGGTCATCCGGGTTTCAGACAAGTCATGTATAGAAAATTGAACGATATGACTCTATCAGGTTTGTTCTCGTATCGCTTGGTTTGGTCAAAAAAAAAAATTATGGAAGAAAAGACAATTTCATTTTACCTATTATATATATAAAATATATTTTTTGTCTTTATTGCACCAATTTTCTGATTGTACTTATATTATCTTTTTTTTTATTTAACAAACTTATTATATAATTTTTTATAATCAAATTATAAATTTTTATATTTTTGTTATTTATTTTGTTTTTCAATTTTGTGTATATTATTTTATATTTCTTGCAAAAAAAATTATATTTCTTGTAATTTTTTTTTAATATTTAGTCAATAATTTTCTACAATTTAATGGTAATTTTTTGTAGCTATGAATTTATATTTGATATTATAATATTCGCGACTTTTTGGTTTTTGTTTCTTTTTTTTCGTATTCATTAAATAAATATTTATAATTTAATTATAATTTCTCATGTTTTATTTATAATAAAAACAAATTTATTCGATATCATTTGACATAATTATATTTTAATTTTTCTTTTCCGATTTTGCAGGTTTATAAACTAATTATTTAGATTTATTTATAAATTATAGATTATATGTTTATATTTTATATTTATTTTTTTATTTTTCATATATATATATAATATTTTTGTAGTTGATATTATTTTTTATTTTTTTTTAATATTTTTTGGATTTATTTTTTATTTTTGATTTATTTAATAATTTATAGAACTTAGTTATGAATATTTAAAGTTAATTTAACTTATTTTATGAGTTTTATCTTTAATTTTGTTCGATTATTGAATTTTCAATTTTGTTTCATATTTATTATATAAATATTTTTAATTTAATTAGAAGTTCTTATATTTTTATCTATAAGATTTTATTAATATTTTCAATTTTATTTTACAGTATTTGAAAATATTTATGTTTTCTTTTTTAATTTCTGAAGTTTTTTAAATTTATTAACTAATTATTTACATTTATTTATATATTTGTTTTATTCAAAGAAATATATTATTTTTATTTTTTTTCCAGATTTCATTTATAATTATACAAAATTCTTTATATATTTAATATTTTATTTACATAAATAATAATCTCCAAAAAAATATTTACATAAGTAATTATATAAATAATAAATATGCATTACTATAAAAAGTAAGTGAAATGAGCCGAAAAATCTTAGAAAACATATTTAGAAATATTAGCATGTTTATGTATGTGTGTGTGTGTGTGTTGTGTGTGTATATATATATATATGAATGTAAATTATATATCAATCAAAATATTGCAGGAGTATCGGAGACGTTTGGAGGAGAGACGTGCGGCGTCACAGGACCCTACCGACATTGACGAGAATGAGGTCTATCTAGAGACTGTCGGGGTACCTCCGTCTGTAATCTTCTGACATCGAAGACCACCAGAGGCGTTACCTCCCTCTGCTGCAGATAGTCGTGTCACGGATCTCCAGACACAATTACATACTTTTAAGAGTTAGGTCGAGACTCAGCTCGAGCGAACGAGAAGGCACGTCAGGAGCAGCGTCAGCGATACACGAGGCACGTGCTTTTGTACGACTCAAGTTGCAGGTGACTCTCCGTCATCAAGTGATGGAGGAAGTCGCTGCAACGATGATAGCGCGATCGCGACAGCCTCCCTCTGATCCTCCAACTCCTCCAAAGTAGTGGTGTTTGATTAAAAAATATTTTGTCAAAATATTTATATTTGATATTTGATTTAAATCGTATCATTTTAGGATGTTAATTAATTATATTTCATATTCAATTTTTTTTTTGGCACCTGCAAATTATGTTTCATATTTGATTTTTAAATTGTAACGCGGGTAAAGAAAAATAAAAATAATATAATATAATATAAAATGCTCACGACTTAGAGTCCGTCAACAAAATTCTAAAAATGCTGACGGACCAAACCTGTTAGCAATATTTTTATATGCTGATGGGATTTAGGCCGTCAGCATTTGCCCACGTCCCCAATACCCGTCAGTATATACTGACAGGTGACGAATGGTTGCCAGGAGCTTCCTGACAAGTCATACTCGTTAGCAGAGTATTGATGAATACTAACGGGATGTTATTTTGTCAGTATAGAGTTATCGACACTAAGTATGATGACGGGTAGTACACGTCAGTGAAAATGATACTGACAGATTTATTTACTAAGGATTATATTCATCAGCATTCGTCAATTTCTTTTAAGTGGTATGGATACCAAAATACAAGGTTTTTTCTTTGCTTAATGATTAGCATGAAAATGTCTGGATTCTTATTGGTATTTTAGTTTATTTTTCTTATTGTTTTCGGTATAAGTTTGATAGATTGAGCACATTTTCATATTTTTTTATCTCCAATTTATTTTATCGTAATTTAATCATATTTTAATTAATTTTATGTTTATTTTAGGTATTTAGAAGTATTTGAGTTTGGATTTAGTCAAGGATGGGCAAACGAGTAGAGTTTCAGCGAAAACGGGCCGCGATTTGAAGAATTTGAAACTGCCGACTTTCTATAACAGTTATTCCATCTGGAACCGTTATAGTAGCCTCCCGACCAGCCCTGCCGAGCGCTGCCGACTGCTGCCTGCGTCGCTCGACCAGTCCGCCCGCGTCGACCAGTTTACGTCGGTCGACACAAGAACCGTTATAGTAGCCCTGCTCGACGCACCTGCCCACGAACTCTCTTTCGCGTCGATCCTAAACGCGTCGGTCGATGCACCAAGCGACGCAACTGCCCAGAAATGCGTTTTTAGGGTTTCTTATTGCCCAAGACTTCTCACAACTATAAATACCTTATGTATTTCGGATTTTAACATACATTATCATATTCCTAGGGTTTCTAAGGCCTCTTAGGGTCTGACAACCCCAGCGAGTGCCATTTATTTTCTTAGTTACTTTTCAAACTTCTTAGTTTTAAATATCTAGCTTTTAGATAGCTTAGATTCAAGATCTCGACACCAAAACGTTGTTGTTCGTCATAGTGTAATTAGTAAGTATTCATTTTCTTATGCTCTTTAATTTAATTAGTTTAATTAATAATTATTGCTTTCATGACGAATTGTGCTTATGATTGTCTTGAGATTGTGATGTTGAGATTGATACTTGTTATTAGCTAGATCTTATGGGTCTAGAGCCTAGATTCGTTGCGAACCATTGATTGGATTTTCCCAAGAGGTCGTGGAGACGAATCAAAGCTCTAGAACCCTAGTTTTCTTTAATTGTTTAAAAAATCAATTAATTAATTTTCTCTTAGAATAAATCATTTCCAGATCCAATTTCTCTTAGTTAAATTAATCTTAGATTTAGTTAGTTAATTCTTAGTTTAATTAATCTTAGATTTAGTTAATTAGTTCATAGCTTAGATAATTCTTAGAATTAATTAGTTTAATTAATCTTTAGATCTTAAAATTCTCAAACAAATCTTGGACCTTGTGTTATTTTTCTTTAATTTCTTATTCGTGAAACGCAAACACAAAATAAACTTCCGAATTAGTTTTCCTCGAGAGATCGACTTGAGTCAACTTATCAACCTACACGTGATCCCGTACTCTTGCGGGCGAGCTTTTTAAAATCGAAAAATTTAATAAAAGTAGGTACAAGAAGTTCGAATCACTTACTAACACGTAAGTTTGTCTTGCTCAATTGGCTTTGCAAGGATTACTATATCTTCTCATAAGCATTGTTATTTTACTTGTTCAAACATTGAATAAGAACTGCTAACTATGAGATGTAAGAGCATATCTTTTGGATAAGTTCGTTAAACACCCCAAAAGACATTATTATTATTATTATTATTATTATTATTTGATTATTTATTTTTGCAAAGTGAAATTTTTAATCATTTAGTATACGATGAAAAAAAAAACATAGAGGCGATCACACTACATATCACGAAAATTAAGTAAAATAAAAATAAGTTCATCTATTAGAGATATTTAATTATGATTAGTTGGGAATCCTATATTCAGAATATTAGGTATGAATTAGTTGGGATCCTATGATCAAAATATTGAGTATTTGGAATTTTGTGAATATTATGAATTTTTGTTTCAAAATGAGTATTAAAAATTTTGTTAATAGTATGAATCATGTTGTTGTAGAATTCATAATACTGTACGTAGATGTCATATCTGAAAAATGAATGATAATATATTATTATACTGTATTCCATTCGTCTCATAATTATAGCATGGGAAAATTATTTTTTTGCCACCCAATGTATGCAGTTTTTTATACATCACCCCCCGAAATATTTTTTTTCACTTTGCCCCCTGATGTACAATAATTTTCGACGTTGCCCACTACACTTTATTTCTGGCGGAATATTCCTTATAAATTCCATCGACAGACAACTGGGAGGCAAAGTGCAAGAATCTTATAGTTTGGAGGGTAAAGTGCAAAAAAATCTTATAGTTTGGGGGACAAACTAAAATAATATAAATATTGAATTTTTGTCTGAATTTCTTATATTTGAAAAAGATATAGAATTTTATCTTACATGCACACACAAAGCTATCAATACAATTCTAATTAAAAAAGATCATAAATTTTCAATTAATATTTATAATTTTCTAAATATAAATGTTGTCAATACATCTTTTATATTGTTAAATATGAAAAACACGACAAAATTATTATGTAAACTATTAGGATAAATAACATAATAAATATAATGTCATGTATTATGATTAAATAAAATAAAATAAAAGTGTATTTCGTATATGCATTATAATATTATGATACGAAAAATAAAATTACCGTTTAATATAATTATTTGTATAAAAAGTGTGATTAAATATTATATTAATCAGAGTACATTAATTATTATATAAGATTATATCACCATATTACATAGAGAAAAATTAAAAAAATGGCTTTAATGTTTACGTCCAAGTGCAATTATGATTATATTGTTGTATTGGTAGACTCAATACAACTAAAATTTATACAAACGAAAGCCATACTGGTAAAAGGTAGTCCTAGCCAACGAGCCACTCTTCACCGGGAGGATCGAGATGAGGGTCACTCTCAAAATGTCGATATTTGGAGAGTTCAATTTTAAAATAAAAGAGAGTGTGTGCTAAAAGAGCTCAGTGAGGGATAGAATAAAAATAAAATATTTATTTTAAAATATAAAATTGACAAGAGTTAAGAAAATAACTTTATAAAATAATCAAAGCACTTGGTGTGCAAAACTATTTTCATGTAAAATAACTTTAGTCAGCAACAAACACATAATTCAATCAAACTATGACTTCAGTATTTTAATCAAAATTAAAATATTTTAGAAAGATTAAACAATAGATATTCCAAAAATTTAACCAATTATCGTATTTAAAATACACAAGTAATACTCATTTATTTTTGAAAAATCAATTGAAACAGTTAACAGCTGAACATATAGGAAAATATGAGTCTCGTTCTAAAACAGTATGTCCGATTAGTGAGTGTCCGGATACGGAACTCTAGAGGTGGCTCCCGCGCGTAGCACTTAGCTCCCGAAGGACTCCAGAGGTGCCTCCCACGCGCAACACTTAGCTTCTAAGCTAGATTAACTCACATAAACGTAGAATGGATGTCGATCAAATATCGACCCACACGTTCCCACTCACCATGGAAGATGACACTACAATAGGCCAAAGCCTCAGTCGCTTTATCCCTCACAGTAAACTCGACATCCATTTAGCTATGGAATTCAAACCTAAGGTACGTCATATTTTGGAATATACCCAATCTACGACCAAAACCCTGCCGTCGTCTCCGACCCGACCAGGAAAAATGGAAATAGGTACCACGAGTAGTCAAGCAAGAACCACAAGCAACCTGCTCGATTGATTACCCAAATTACTCGTGTCCAACAGACAGTGACAGTGACAGATAGTAACAGTGACAAACAATAACAATTGACAGACAATCAATAATAGACAGTCGATAACAACAATCGAGTTCAAATGATATCAATAACCTTTGATATAAGATCATATAATTGAAGTTATGATTAAGCACAAGCACAAGGTCAATGCACACTTGCATATTTTCCCTCAAAATATTATTTTTTAAAAGGCTTATACAAGCAAAAAAATATGTTCAAGCAACAAGTGCTTCATGATTTGGAAAATCTCAAACTTCTCAGTAAAAAAAAAATAATATTTTACTCATAGATAAACACAAACAACACATTATAATTTGAGAATTTTCAAACTCCCCAATTAAGAAAGTTTTCCTCACCTTCATTGAGGTTCTTTCCAGAATCAACCATATTGCTACGGCGGCTTTACGAGGTTTCCGATCTAGTACATGAAAGACCTCGTCACTTTCGAATAAAAGCCCATGTAAAGTTCTAAAATATAATATAGTTATAAAAATTATAAATATAACATATAATAAAGTAATATTTATGATCCTAAGACACTTGAAAGTGAAACTAATAATCTACAACGCAGAATATGATGATAAGAACGTTCGGGTCTCAATTCTTGAAATCTGGAGTCCAAATGGTAAATTTGTAATTTTGGATATATATTACATAGGAGAATGTTATAACGAAGTTATGGTTCGAATTTGAAACCATTTAGAAGTCGTTTGACCAATTTCGGCTCAAAAAATAAGAAAGTTGTACGTTTTTTAGAAATTAATAAAGTAATTAGGGTCAAAATGAGATTTTCGGAACTTTAAAAAGTTTTGTAGGTTAATCTGATATTTTGAAGATCCTGATTTGGGGTCAGTTTGAAATAAACCAAAACTTAATTTAGGAGGACTAAATTGAAAGTTAGAGGGGTCCAATTGAAGTTTTCAAAATCTTCAATTGGGTCCAAAACTCTATCTAATTTTCAAAAGCATATTCCTCTTTTTGACCCATTTTATTTCTATCCCAAAACTTTCTAACCCCGTCCACCACCACTTTCCACACCTAGCCACCAGCCAAACACCCTCGTCCGACACCTCTGCTCCATCCGTCATCACGAACACACAAAATACACGCTTCACGTTACCAATACACAACACCCACTCTCCCAAGCACAAACGACACACACACAGTACACACACCTCACAGAGCTACAAAAATACTTATCGGAAATCAAAAGTTGAGTATAAAAACATGTAGCTCGTGATAAGAGCTTTCAAATAGTGTATGGTTCATATATTCCAAATGGCCAAAATGGAGGGTTGCTGGTATCCGGAGGTTCGAGGCCCCGTCACTACTTATACGACAACAGTTTGTTAGATATATGTGGCCTGTGCCATATATATATAAGACTAGATATTAATTAATTAGTTTTAATATCTAATTAATGGTTTATATAATTAATAAATTTAATAGATAAGTTTTATTAATATATCATTGGTTAATTAAATCCAACTCTACATACATTGATAGGCCGTGTGATTCATATTCTGCAAATAACTGTCTTTGTAGATAAAAAAATATATAAATATATTTGGTCCTCTCTCCGCTGCTTTAAGGTTTTTTTCAATTTTCACTCTCTATCAAACTCACACAAATTATAGACTGAAATTAAGAACGGCCAGGAGAGAGAAATCAGATATAATTAAACAATCACACTGGCCAGAATAGGGAAGGACATGACTGCTCACGGTTAGTCATGTTATTATTTATAAAATTGTGAAAATCATGAAGTTCAAGATCTGGGACTCAATTATATTTTATGATGATTTAATTATGAAAAACAACTTACATGTTTCTCAAAAATAAATATATAATCAGATACTAATCATCTATGAACAAATCGATATATAAAACAATAATTTTAGACCTGCCATTTGCCGGAAATCGACCGTCAAAGTTCGACGATGCCAGTCGCGAGTTGTGGCAATATATAGAAGATTAAATGGCATTTTTCTGATGATCTGGAGCTCCGATCATCGATCCGAAAGTGGCGTTAAAAACCTTATGAAGCTGACTATATACGGTATGAATTTCATAATAATCCGTTGGTTGGATTTTCGTCACGAGTCCGATGAATTTTACTGCCAAAGGTGGTAGTTTTGGAGGAAAATGAGAGAAACTCTTTGTTGATGTTTGTCTTCTGTTTGATCAAGAGTCGCAGTGAATAAAGAGTGACAAGGCGGTTCTAGACTTGGGCTCTATATCTGGGCTTAGTATTTGGGCTCAAATCTTTGGACTAGGCCCAATGGTTTGTGCCCATATAATTGAATATATTTAAAGAATTTTGAACTCGAATTACCACATTTAATCAAAATAAAAATATACTATGTGTGTTTATTATTGTTACAAAATAAAATAAATAAAAATAAAAAATTTCATACATGTACGTTGTTTTTTAAGAATAAATACTCTTTTTACGAGCATAGTTAAAAAATCTGAAAATGACGTAACCAACTCTATAGATCTCGAAAATACGTGAAATTTAGAATTGAGAACCTCATTTATAATTTAGTTGATTCTGTCTACCCATGTTTCACGGTTCAATCCCATTAATTCTCTCATAAAATATCTCTTTTAGTCATACCAAAAATGAGAGAACAAATAGATAATTACACCAAAAAGTCAACACCATAAGCCATGTTTTGATTTGTGGCTAATTTCAATTTTGATTAGTTCGACAGTATGAGAGTAGGAACACAATCTATAACCCAACAATAGGTGTCAAAGTTTAAAGAATAATTAAAAAAATTAAAATTCAAACTAAGTCAACAACTAGAAAATAGTTGAAATATGATAATTGCATGAGATTAATTTTTTTTAAAAAAATAATAATTATTGAATTTAAGTTAGACCATCCTGAGTATCATAAAATATAATACAAATCATCTTACATACAACGAGAGTATACATAAAATATTATATATCAGGTATCATAAAATATACAGTATTATATGTCAGCACTAGAAATTAATTTACATTATATGTCAGGTATACATAAAATATAATACAAATCAGCCCATATTATTTCATAACAAGACTGATGCACATTTAATTTTCAAGCTTTAACTAAAAAAATAGATCGGGAGAGAGACTTGAGGAGAGAAAAAAAATATGAATTTTGATAAATATTTTCTATTAATTTGGGGGATATGGGGAGAGAGAAATACAAAAGTGATACCACTACCTTAATTAGAAGGCTACAAAAACGTAATGAGATGTATTACTACAGTTGAGAAGGCTAGTTAAAAAAGTATAATTAAAAAAAGCTACAATTACGTATTGTTGGAAAATATGATAAACTAAATACGTGAAATAATGATAAAACTCGTGGCTGAGTGGAAATAATCTAACTAGACATAAAATGGTAAATATTTTAAAAAATATAGTAATTTCTGACATTTTCCCTTTCATAATACCCAATATACATTCCAACAAAATATTATTGTAATAAAACATTTCGATTGAAATGAAATAAAATAGTCATATAAAGAATAATCAAAATTATTTAAATAAATTATAAAGGTAAATAGACGGGGTTTCACAATCCATATTATAAGATTTTCGCACTTTGGCCCCCAATTATAAGATTCTTGCACTTTACCCTCTATACCTATAAGATTCTTGCACTTTAACCTCTAAACTATAAGATTCTTGCACTTTGCGCCACAGATCCCCGCCGGTGGAACCTAGAAGGAATATTTTGCAGGAAATAAACTTTTGGGGGCAACATAAAAAATTAGTGTACATCAGGGGTTAAAATAGAACAAAAAATACTTTGAGGCAATGTGTAAAAAACCGTATACATTGGGAGGCAAAATATAATTTTTCCTTATAGCATAATTTCCTTTTATTTGTTTCAAATTTAACACTTTGTGCCCCTATTTAATGCATCTTGGTATCACCATTTAACAAGTTATTAGTGTTAAAATGAATTGTATAATTGAAAATTGTCGATAAAATTTATAGCTACAACAATACTACCTTTGTGGAAAGATGAAAATCCACCTTTGTGTGAAGGATAAAGTATTTAGTATTATTTAATTATTTAAATATAATAATAAAATAAAAAAGATAAATATATAGATAGGATGATATAAAATATAAATTAAGTGTAAAAAATTATTGATCGGTAATTGAAAATTTGAATTCTAAAAGTCCAGGAACTCCACCCCAAACATGGCCGTAGATTGGGCAATAATATAAACTAAACTACTATACTTTCCATTAATCTCTATAAATAGTCACGTCAATTTTTTTATATACAAATACATTTAGCAAACTTGTTTGCCGATTTAGAAGAAGAAAAACCATTTGTCACTCCAACTTTCAATAAAATCCCAACTGCATTTCATTCAACAATCAATGACACTCTCAACCGAATAGCAGCTCCAAACTTTGCAATACAGAACAGACCAACACATAATTTCTCATTCGTGATTTCTTAAAAACAAGAATCAATTTGATCCCATCATTCTTTTAAAAGAATGCATCAAAGATTACTTCAACCCAATATAAAATCCGGGGATCCATGGTAAAAATCCTTCTTCGCTTTGCACAAGAATACGCACTATTATGAGTTTTCAACATTTTCGTAGCTCAAAATTCTCTTGGTTCTTAACCTGAAACGAATGGAGAAAACGATATCTTGTTAGTGAATATTCGATCAAAATAAGAAAAGATGACCGCCTACATATTTAAGAGATTACTTGATCTGGTTTCGAAATCTTATGCACAAATAATTGAGCATTCATCAATATATATCAAGAAAACTACTCTTTGCACACTACTCAATCTGTGTGGCTTATGTTTGTGCATATGTTTGCACAAATAGAACATTCATATGCTAAAAGTGAACCAATTGTGTTCATATGGTGGACCTTAGGGGTCCATTAATTACCAAGTATATAACTGCATAGTATAATTAAACAGCAATTGAATATATAATAAATGCACAAATGTAATATTAGAATTACTCAACAACAATCCAACAAGACAATAACAATGTCCTATCAAAAATGGAAAAATAATAATAAAACAAAATGAACAAGGAGCAGTATCTGCATTAATGGAGTGCTTTGACAGCTCAAGAAACACAAAACTCACAAAAATTGGATTGGAATTATGCCCTAGAAAGTCAAGCCAAACACATGCAACCCAAAATTTAGGCAAATGAAGAAATTAAATGTAGATTTAATTTTAAAAAAGAAACTATGTACCAAAAGAAAGGTAGCGGCCAAAATCAATCATCCTTCCTCTGAGAACCGCTCCTCCAGAAACCAGCTCCAAACCGGTCCCACATCTCATTGTCCCATTCAACGGCGTCGTTTTCAACCGTTTCATCCGTTGACTCGCCGTCATCATCATCGCCGCCGTTGAATCCCGAGGAATTAATGCTCCGCTGATTCTCCTTTTCCTCCGACGAATTTCTCCGCTTCTTCCTCAGCAGACTCTTCCTCTTCTTCTTCCTCCAGATGCCCCTGGGGACGCGATACACGGCGAGGATCAACAGATGCGCCACCGCGCATGGACAGCAGCAGCACACCGCCGCGCATTCCCCCGCCGCCTCACCCATCCTGCTCCCCCGGCAGCGGCCGATTTTGGTGTTGTCCGTCTTCGTAAGGAGCGGCTGCCGCCGCGTCACGGGCGGCGACGGCGACTCTACGGCGATCTTTCCCGACATTGGAGTGGAATCGAATTGTAGAGTAGAAGCAGATGAGTTTCCAAATGGTAACAACCAGTTTTTTGTTTCATAAAGTTAAAAAACGGAAGATGAGAAATCTGAAACCACCTGATCGAATCTTTTGGGATTGGTATGAGAAACTGATATGAGAGAGAGAGAGAGATTTGCAGTATGACGAATAAAGGGAGAAAATAGAAAGGTTTTAATTTAAGGCGGAAATGACGTCATTTATGTGCGTTATTCACTTATTTATTATTATATTTAAACCAAATAATAATAAATAAATAAATAAATAATAATTGGCACTAGAAGTTCAAGATTTCGGGGCGGAGTTTAACATGAATATATGGATGAATGATGATGTATTTGCGCGTGAATTTAAACTAATCAGCACTTTTTTCTTTATCATAAAATAATACACACTAAACAAAATGATGGAGATCGATTAATACTGCTTTGAGTTTATTATCCTTTTATTATATTTTAGGATAGATATATTGTTATTATCTTTTAGGATTTTTATTTATATTAGGATGATACTTTGTTCAGGAGTTTTAGGGAAATATATATTAAGCCACCTTAACTATTTGATTTTTACATATCACCCCTATATATTAATGCAAAATTCTCATAACCTATATGTCTGCTTCGTATGTTTCGTTTGATAAATAAAAAATTTTGGTGCTTCGTTTGCTTATGTGTCATTCGAGCCTAATATTTACCTAATTTAATACTTTTCTTTTTATTGTATCTTACCAAATTTAATTCTTTTATTATATTTTCCTTATTCAATACTCTCCTTTGATTCTCCTAATATAAAAATAGAAATAAATTGTATATAATTAATAGATAAGATCTAAATTAGTTGTTTTAATTAAAAAAACTACATACGATATAATTTTAATTAAAAAACTTTATTATGAAGATAACTAAATAAGTTTTATTATGAGTTATTTACAATAATCTAAGTATGTAACTAAATATTAGTAATGTATTCAATCTAAATATAAAAATATTAAATTATATACTAATAATTATTAAACATTGATTAGACACCAGTACAATGCGACATGGTTTGATAGTATGATATCTTTTGAGTATCTCAAAGTATGTAACTAATAATTATTAACGAGTTTATTCTAAACATTAATATATAAAATAATTTAATAATAATAATTAATGAAATAGATATTAGACACTGGTTTAGAATGTAACGCCTTTTGAGTTTTTGGAAGTATGTAACTAATATTTAATGAATTTTATTTAAAAATAAAATATAAAATTATTTAATATTTATAATATAATAAATAAATAGATTAGACATGTACATACATGTTGGGAATAATTATTTAAATTTTTTATTTTAAATTTAAAATTAAGTAATTATCACAAATACTTTTTATATTTATCTTTTGATAAGTTCCGTGTAATACACGGGTGTTAAACAAGTATATGTCAATGCAAAATCCTCCTAATATATGTGTCTGATTTGTATGTTTCGCTTAGATAATAAAAAAATTTGGTGCTTCGTTTGCTTATGTGTCGTCCGAGCCTAATATGTATCTAATTTAATATTTTTCTTTTACTATATTTTGCCTAATTTAATATTTCTTTTTTATTATATTTAGCCTAACTTATAGTTTTCTTTTATTATGTTTTGTCTGATTCATTAATTTCTTTTTATACATCTAATAAAAATATATAAATAAGTCATATATAATTAGTAGAAAAAAATCTAGATTAATTATTTTAATTAAAAGATAAATTAAATATGAAATAATTTTAATTACAAAAAAACTATATATGAAAATAATTAATAAATTGTATTTATAATAAAAGTTGAAATAATTTAATTTTAAAATTTCTAAATATTTTGTATGGGTAAATGATGATATATTTGTAATAATTGGAGTATGTAACTAAATATTAGTAATTAACTCAATCTAAATATAAGAAAATAAAATTATATAATAATTAATTAATATTTATTAGACAATGACACAATGCGAGAAGGCTTGAGAGTATGTCACCTTTTGAATTTTCCAAAGTATGTAACTATAATTACTATCAAAATAGTTTAAACATAAAAATATAAAATGAGTTAATAATAATTTATTAATATACATTAGAGACGGGTTGAAAATGTGACATCTTTTGAATTTTTATAAGTATGCAAATATAATTATTAATGAATTTAATCTGAATATTAAAATATAATATTAATCAATAATTATAATAATTAATAAATTGAACAGAGCACGGGTTGAGATACACATCCTTTCAATTTTTTATTTAAATTATAAATTTTATGATTTTCACAAATATTTTTTATATTCTTTTTTATAAATCCTGTGTAATACACGGGTGTTAAACTAGTTACTATATAATTCAACATTTTTTACCATCACTAAAATAGTTATTTTTAATTATTATTTACTACTACCTTTTATGTATTCATTACCGATTAAAACTTAATGATTAATAAATAAGTATTATAATATTTATTTTATAATTACTAAAATTATTTATTTATGTATTCTTTTTATGATTGAATATTTAATTTTCTTTTAATATATTATAATCAGAAAAAATAAAACCAAACTTATCATTTTAGTAGTGTCTTGAGCCCGTATCGAATTGCATAAAAAATAAACTTTTTGGAAAAAATATCGAACTAACTATTTTAGTAGTATTTTTGGACACGTGCCAAAATAATATGTTTGGTTTGGATTTTTTTAATTTGCTTTTCAATTAATTTCTCTATATTTTCAAAAGTAATTTTACTGAATAGCAAGACTAAATAGGAAAACTCAAACTGAACTTATTACTTTAGTATAAATCCAAAACACTACTAAAATAATCTTTTTAGTTTGATTTTAAATAATTTTATTTGACTGAAATATTGATAACGTATTAGAAAAAACTGAATCAAAATTTTTATTTAGATATGATATTCAATAATCGTTCAAGAAACTACCAAAATAAAGTTTAATTTTTCTTTCTAATTTTAACAATCACAAAAAATAAATAATATAAATATAATTGTAATTCTTATTTATTAATTATTTAATTTAGTAAATAATGAACACAAAAAATGTATCATAAATTAAAAAAAATATTACGGTGAAGTGGAAAAAGAATATTTGGTTATTTGATAAAGTGCAAATAAACAATAGTTTGGGGGTTTAATAATTTTCACCAGAATTATAAGGGGTCAAATTTGTTCATACAGAGTAGAGCGCAAAAATCACATAGTTTTTATGATAAAATATAATAAAAATATTTTGTATGATAATATACAAAATACGAATAGTCTAGGGATTTATTGTATTCTTTTCAGAATTTTAATTATTATTAGAGTTTTATTTCTTATTCACCAAAATTTATATTATTGTATAAACAAGTTGTCTTTAATTATTATCGGGTGATTGAATTAATATAAAAATTGAGATTTATCTATAGTTTCGAGTTCTCTTCTTCAAGTTCTATAGCATAATTTCTATCTAATACCCATGTGTTATGCGGGATTTATCAAGAAATAAATATAAAAAATATTTATAACTATTATAGAGTTTCTAAATCTAAAAACAAGAAAAACTCAAAAGATATCGTAGTCTCAACTCGTGTGTTCTGCAAATGGCTAATTTATTAATTATATTATTAAATAATTTTTTATTTTAATGTTTAGTTTAAATTCGTTAATAATTTCATATATACACTCTAAATAATTTCAAAAATTGTTACATGATCAACCCGTAGCTAATTTCTATTAAATATTATTGAATATTTTAATATTTAAATTAAATTTTATAATAATTCTTAGTCACATACTTAGAGAAATTCAAAAGATGTTATATTCTCATCCCGTATTGTATTGTACTGGTGCCTAATTAATATTTATTAATTATTATTACATAAACTTATATTTTTACATTTAAATTAAATTATTTAATAATATTTAGTTACATATTCAGATTATTGAAGTAACTTGTAATTTAACTATATTAAATATTTTAACTTTTATTCTCAATACAACGTATTTAGATTATTAATAATTTTTTTTTTTATAATTACATTATCTTATAAGTAATTTTTATTTTAATTAAGATAAGTATTCAGAAAATTTTCTAATTATATATAACTTTTTATATACTTATATTAGAAAAATAAAAGAAAATATTGAATTCGATAAAATATAATCAAAGAAAAATATTAAATTAAGAAAATATAAATAAAAAAAAAGAAAAGGCTAAGTTAGGAAAAATGTAATAAAAAGAAATATAATAAATTAGGTATATATTAAAATTCTTATAATATTAGAATTCTTATATTTATTAAGCCTCTAAACCTCCAAACCACCAGAAAATTACACGCATGCCCGAAGCTTTACAATCAAACACATGGGATAGAAATCTTTTCGTTTATTTTATAGGTGAAATATGTATGTATATATTCATTTGATTGAGGTATATAATTGATAATTATTAATAGCAAGACTTGTTGTGATTGATATTGGACCAAATAAATAAAACTAATCGAAATATTAAAAAGTGTCACGTCTTGACATAACTCTGGGTGTTGGTAGCCATTCATTAGTAAGTGGCTAGTCGTGGAAAGAAGATTAGGGATAAGAGAGAAATAAGTGCTAAACGCGTAGTCAAGACACAGATGTTATTTCATTATTAATTAGTTGGGCTTTTTTCCTCTCACAATTTGTCAAATCAGTCTTCAATCTCTTGGTTTACATATTTTATTAATTATTTTCTTCTTTAATGGACTCGTGTTTTTTTTCCCACCTAACCAAATAATGGTCCAAATTGAAGTATTTGCTAAATAACAGAAATTCGTTATTAATTCAATAAGCTATTTCTTCAAAACTAAAGGCATATAATATGAGTTACGAGTGTGGTGGACTATTGCAACAACCATTACATTTGATGATGTTAGATTTACATATAGGGGCGGTTGCTAATTTAATGCAGAGGGGTAGGATTAAAAATGTGTTATGAGTTGAAAATGGCCTAATGTGGGATTGTAGTTCTTGATGCCCTAGAAAGATCTATCAACCTTGTGAATTAATCTGTTATATCATTTATTATTAAATCACACTTGACAAATTATAAAAGTACTTGCTCAAGAAAAAAAAAAGTAGGATACTTCAATTAACATAAGAGATAAACATATTTTCGGATAGATTTGAGGGTGATTGTATAAATGCATATTGAGATTTTGTTTATTAAACAAATATGAAAGCAACATTTTGGTTTATCTTTCTGAAAAAATAAAATAAAGATCCCCTACAGATGTCGTTATCTTGAGATTTTATCGAGAGGTCACATCAAATTTTGCAATATTTCTTTTTCATTCTTTAATGTAAAATATATTATTATATATGTATATTAACACAAATGAAGAGAGGGGCGAGCGAACAGCGATAAAGTAAGAAGAAAAATAAATAAATTATAAAGAAAAATCAGAAAAAAAGAGTAAATTAGATTTATCTTATTTATATAGAATATTAAATATATATTTTCATAATACATAAAAGTAATAAATATGTAAATTGTTATTCATCAATGTTTTTCCTTTAACACTTCCCCTTATACCAAGTCAAATGGTGAAATGGTAATTCATTATTGTCTCGTTAAAACCTTATCAAGTAACAAAACTCAAAGGGAAAAATAAAATTTGGTCGAAAGAAAAATAGTACAACACATCTATATTGACACTCCGCTTGAAATATACACCCCTCTCTGATATGTACATCTATAAGGAGAACTTTGAAAGTAATATATACATCTATCAAGCAAGTTGTGAAAGTTTTCACTTCCTCGATTCACTTGACTTCTGAGAAGTCCGTAATTGTTAGTTGTAAAAGAATTGTGGTGATATTTTTTCGTATTATCACCTTTCATGTAGTATACTTTCATTTGTTCGTTGCAACTTACATTATCTTCATAATTACAAGCGATTTATCCAGTGGTAGAGTTTAAGCCACTATTCTAAGAGATATATATGATTATAACATTTAACATAGATACCCACAAACTACTATATGTATGATAATGATTTCTTCATAGTAATTGAATGAGTAACCAACATCATCAATAATATTTGGTGTTTCAGAGTAAAAAGTAAACTCAACATTTTATTTAGTGATTACAAGACCATCCACAGTCCAAATTATATTTATGAACGAGAAAACAAGGTACCAAAATACGTTTTGATTCTATTCCATTGACATTGCGCTTTCTTGAATTAAATCAAGACAACAAGTCATTGAAAAAGTAGTATTTGATCAAGTGTATTAGCTATGATACAATAAAGCGCATATTGTACATAAGTAGAGAGTTTCATCTCCCACCGGTTCTTCGTCATTTCCCTGACGAAATTGATTTTTCCTTATATTTTCACTTTGACCAATCATAGGAGTGCTAACATATTTTACTTATCCATGTTCAATTGTCTAATCATCTTTTGGATATATGCAAATTACAATTTCCTATTCCACAAACTCGGGTTTTAGTTTAAAGCCTTGACATGACCAAACTTTTCCATGATTCATTATCTCAAATTAAAACTTCAAGTATCTAGCGGTTTCTCTTTTTTTCATTAATAGTGCATATTGTATTCATATCATCTACATATATAGCTATAATTGCTGTCACGCCCCAAAAGAACGAACATTAACTAAATGCAAATGCACACATAATTTACATAAATAAGTTTGGTTTAAAGTACAGAGGAAAGTTATCAACGACGACTCAAACACAAAACGTACAAAGTTTAGAGCACTTATTTAATGTACAACTTCTGAGTTATAAACCAACATTCTCTACCAACGACATAAAGGACAAGAAGTTGCTACAAGGAACCTTAGACGACATTTTAACCTTCACCTTGAAACTCAAAATCGGAATCGCTCGCCTTATCATCGAAATCCGGAGAGTTTGGCTTGACAAAAGAGAGCGTGAGCTAAAGGAGCTCAGTGAGTAACAGAATTAAATAATAAAAAAAATGCAACTTTTGTTTTAAAATATAAAATTTTCGTGTATGCATCAACAAATTAGTAATTGATTTTATCAAGACATTAACAATTTGTGAATTTTGAAAAGAAATAAACAATATAAACAGTTAACAGTGGAACAGACAGACAAGAAAATATGTCTCGTTCCCAAACAGTCAGTCAAACTGGTGAGTGTCCGGTTACGAAACTCTAGAAGTGGCTCCCGTGCATAGCACTTAACTTCCGAAGGACTCTAGAGGTGGCTCCCACGCATAGCACTTAGCTTTCGAGCCAGATTAACTCACCATAAACGTAGATTCGATGTCGATCAAATATCGACCCATACGTTTCCACTCACCATGAAAGGTGACACTCCAGGCCGAAGTCTCAATCACCTTATCCCTCCCAGTAGGTTTGACGTCCCTTTAGATATGGGATTCAAACCCAAGGTACGTCATATTCCGGAATATACATCTACGACCCAAATCCTGCTGTCGTCTCCGACCCAACCAGGAACAATGGGAATAGGTACCACGAGTAGTCGAGCAATAACCACAGGCAACCTGCTCGATTGATTGCCCAAACTACTCGTGCCTGACAGACACGGACAGTTAATAGCATATGTCTACAATTTAAACCAATTTAACAAAGTTGTCGAAAATCAAGTTTTATTTGACATTTAAAATTTTTCCGTCATCATGCGCTGCATTGTTAAAACAGTCATAACTTTCTTAAAACAGTAGATAAAAATATAATTTTTATAGAGATAGAAAGCTAACACAACGAGATACAACTTTCGTGAAAAAACTAAACACTAAAAAATAGATTACGAGGGTGAAGACAGTGTAAAACCGTGGAACAAGGCTGCAGAAAACTGGACAGAAATTTAACAGTGCGCAGATTTCGTATTTTAAACATAACTTCTAGTAGAGATTAGATAATTGAGTGATTCCAGCGGCTATATACACCTAAGAAAAATCTCTACAACTTTCATGAGGACACTCAACACCAAAAGACAGTTTAAAATTGCCAAAATAACTTATGAACAGGCTGTCTGAAACCTGACAGCAACCATATTATTCGTTAATAACCAACAACTAACAAAATCATCAACATAGGTCAAATAAGAATCCTACAAACCATTTCATCACCAAATCCACTATAAATCAGCATATATCAGACGACACGAGTCCCTTTATATCCATCATAATTCAGACAACGCATAAAATAAAATATAATAAACCAAGCAATTCAACGAGCACATAAGCAAAACCTATTAAAACACCGAGCGCTATAAGTATAAAATATGGTTATTCCCTAAATGGAAATTCTCAAACCTTCAGTTTAAAAAGGTCTACTCACTTATATAATTTGGCAATTGAGCTATCAGCGGAATAGTGTGGTTGTCGTGCGCAAGTCATACACATGTCGGAAACTCGATTAAAACTTCGACCGACTCTAACGAAATCTGACACACATTGAAGAACCATAAACTATAGTCGTAAATAATATATAATTATAAGAATATATATAAATATGAATACGTTTAGTTCGATTATAGCCCGTGTCAAAAATAAAGGTTGGCAACGATTGGTCGAGCCCCAATTTAGTATCGACGATCGGCTAGAATCGTTTAATTAAAAATATGATTAAAATTAACTTAACTCTGAATAATTATTTTTTTATTAAAAATTCAGCCCTGTTTTTGTCCCGTTTCAGCCTCGACCACTTAGTGGCTGTCCTCGACTCAAGTTTTCCGGTAACTATGAAGCTCAGAGCCGATTTTCAAGAATAAATTAAAAAAATTACAAAGAACCCTAGGTTAGAGTTTAGACCAGAAAATTCACCAACCAAAGCCCCAACCTCAGCACTCATGGCTATCCTCAGAGGTGTCTTGAACGGCTTGCGACCGTCGGTGAACTTTCAATCAAGTAAAAGAAAAATAAAATAAAATAAAATACGTATATATATACATATATTTTACATAAAAAATAAGTTAATTTAACATGCAAGAGTATAAGAGAAAAGAGGGGAAAAAAATTTTTGGCCGGAAAATTCATTTCCGGCGACCGACACGGCGGCGGTGCCGGCGGCCGGTGGTCAGGAATGAGAAGAGAAGAAAAATAAAAGAAGAATAACTAAAAGCTCCCGAAAGAAAATTTTGAAAGCCGGAGAGAAAAACTTACCAAATGATTTGTAATGTTAAATTTTGTAAAGGAAAATCTATTTATACTAAGGACTAATGGGTTGGGCTTAACAAATCAAAAGGCTGGTCTGAAAAAAATTAAATCAAATGGACCCTGGTTTGAAAGGTGAAGGCTTAAGAGAGAAAAAAAAACAAAAATAGAAGCCCAAGTACCAAATAACACATAAATATCATTTAACACATAGAATTATATATATATATATCACCTAATTGATATAATAAAATTAATATAAATCACATATATGACAATTAGATATATTATTAAAAATCATTATACACTATAATCTAATTTACCTTAATAAACTTGTTATATTAGTACGGGGTCTTACAATTGCAAATACAAAACTTATTTTCTTCATAGTACGCAAGGGTATAAATTATATTTCTAAATCAAGTAGTCACTTAGACGGCTATAACACATCCGCCTGAATTATTTCAATTCATAAAGTGAGTGTTTTAATTTAATTGCAAATGCACTTCATGTCTTAGAGTCACTTGCCTTAACAATGAAAGGCCAGTAAGCACTTTCGTATATATCCCTAAATCATGGTCCCTATATAGATATTATGTAACCACAGGTACAAGCTTCATTCTGATTATTTGGAATTACAAAATCTATCTTGGAAGAGTACCTATCCTCATAGTTAATTTCAGGGTATTGTGAGAAACTTTGTGCTTCAAGTCTAGTTTTGCATCTCATGACTTTAGATTTTTCATTACGTTTTCTGACAAAACTTTGTTTTATCCTGTAGACTTTACACTTGATGAGACTGGAATTATCAGGTCAAATACATGTGTTGTTGTCAGTGATTTCTACTTGGATTGATTCTTTACGTTCAGGCCAATTTGCTCTTTGTTGACATTTCAATATAGTGTGTTTCGATATCATTGTGTTATATGATACCTTGAGCAACAATGTATACATCATCAATATGTGTGAAAAATTCATCCACCGACTCATATACACTCTCATAGTACATTGTGATTTCTTTATTCTTTGAAATCATATTAAACATCGAAGAATCCCCAGTATTAATTCACGTATATAAGTACAATCAAAGATAATCTCATGAGAGGAATCATTCTATTATGATTAATTGAAGTTATGCCTTACATGCCCTCTTATTCATTGGGAGAGTATTGATCAAACCAAGTGATAGCTGTCTATTCCTTTTGGAAGTCAAGACCACAACCACACCTCAACTAAGCGTGGTTGCAATGCCGTAATCTGCGACATTGTGCCCCTTATGGAGACTTTTAACCTTACAGACACATTTGCAGCTGGTATATATGATATGTCACTTTAGAAATTGAATCTCATATGCTTTAAAAATCAATTGTTCATTTTACTTTACTTTCACTTTACATTGTGAAATGTGGGGATTAGAATGAGATAGAATGTAAAGCAATTTTTGTCGTTTCATTTATAAAATACTTTTCCCGTCTCCCCTTAACAACAGAAGAATTGTCTCATTATAGTGACAAGTCCATATATATAGCAGTAAATAGATCGTCTATCAAAGGTTTCAAATAGTGGATGACTGTTGAAAATTCATATCCAACATATATACTTGATCATCGTTGAAAACCATATGAATGCATTGTGGGGGCGCAATATGCACATATATTACGCAACCAAATATGTGTAAGTATGAACTATCATGCTCATATCCAGTAACCAATTTGTACGCAAAAATATTTGGTTAGCAGAGGGGCATAAACGAATAAATAAGAGTTGCGTGCAATATTGCATAACCTGGAGTAAAGACAAAAAATACTAGTGCTCTTAATCATTATGTTAATCACTATCAATATTCGATGGTCGCTTATTTGAGATCTTATTGTATATGCACATTAGGGTACAAGATACTTTTCATCGATCTTGATTGACATGCAATAGGCATCAAATATTTTTGATGTAAACTCTCTAGTATTATAAGTCCTAAATACTTTATAGGGTTGGTGAGTCCTTAATCATACTAATTTTGCTAGAAGGTTTTGCAAATGCAACATTTTAATGGACAATACATGTCGAATCATCCACCAAAATCATAAAATACTTAATTGGTCCCCATTTTTTGATGGGTATGTCCACATATATCACATTGTATACTTTGTAAGAATAAAATATTATACTTTGTATTTTTAGTATTGGAAGGTTTTATTCATAGGCAAAATTATATTTTTAGTCCGATAAGTGACCACTCTTTGATATTTAGTCCGATTTTGGGTCACACTTGAAAATTAGTCCACTAAGTGGACTAAATGCTGATTTTTGGTCCACTGATCTTTATCGAAAAGCTGACGTGGACACTTCTAAAAAAAAAGAAAATTGAAGGCTGACTAGACAATGCTTGGACTATTTTTTTAGCCCGGTAAGTGACCACTCTTTGAAATTTAGTCCGGTTTTAGGTCACACTTAAAAATTAGTCCACTAAGTGGACTAAATGCTGATTTTTGGTCCACTGACTACCTGGAGCAGGTCATCTTTACCGGAACGCTGACGTGGCCACTTACCAAAAAAAATTGAAAATTGAAGGCTGACTACTGGACAATGCTTGGACCATTTTGGGGTCGATATTTTATATTCCATCAGTTTAGAAACCCTAACTAGACTTTGAAAGAGAACTCAAAAGAAAGGCATTAACTGTAATTGAGCTAAGTAACTGATTTTGAAAAAAATGAGTGATTTTTCTTTGAGATATGAATATATGTTGCTTATGGTGCATTAGAAGACATTAACTGTAATTGAGCAGCACTAGCACCGACACTATACAATGCATCAGATTTCTATCTCATTGTTTTCACTCAAAAGAAAAAATATCCATGATAATTTTGTATATTATGGATCATCATCTCACGACCAAAGCTTCCATGTTAGTCGTGTCAAAAAAACTCTGAGTAATGTCCAAAAGCTTGTTGTTGCAAACATCATATGATTCAATGATCAAAATATTAGTGAGGTAAAATTACTAGTTGATTCACTAATCTTTCTAAAATGTGCTTCATTCCACATCATTAAACTTAACAAGGTTCGTTTAGCTCTTGATGCACAAAAAGCTTATATGATTTTAATCATTGTGCCACTAGGCATCAATAATTTGGCAGTTCCTCACCCTTTGACTAGTTAGATGACATACCAACTGTAGTCACATATGAATTATAAATCAATGAATAATTGTTAATTTCTCGACAAATTCTCACATTGTTTAGAGATTTTTCAACGACACGCTTTTCATTCTAATATTTTGCTTTATTTTCTAGATATGTTACATTATATTTTAATAGTATTACTCTTGAACCTTATATGTAAATATGTGATAAAATAAACTCAATTAAATTTAATGCTTTAGAATGAAATCTCAAATTTACCAATAAGTCAAAAATAATTAAATTACATCAGGGTCACATCATATAAATTTAACCCAAACTAAACTTCAAGACCAAATACAACAATCTAATAAGAATGATTCAATTATATTTTCATGAGTTCTTTGTAAAGTAAGAAATAAAAAAAAAATCATCAATCAAAATAGAGAATATTAATTGACTAAGCAAGGTCATTGAGAGAACCTTCATGACTTCTACCACGACCAATGAATATCATGAACCTCGCATATCTTACATTTGTGGTGCATTCTTCCCACATATCCAGGAACCTACATGTTTCGCCCCCCTTTCTTTGAGATTATTTCCACTATTCATATCGACCATGGTTAGCCTCAGGTCCTTATTCAGAGGTATAACATTGTTATTATGAAAAATACGATCATGTCTCGCTATAACTTATTATCATAATTATTATTATACAAGTGGAAAAAAAAGAGTGAGAGCGGTGACTTATTTTTTCCACATATGATAAGACATGTTTTAAGTTGAAACATATCGGAGTTATTGACCATTTTTAGCAAGCAAACAAATCTCTTTTTTAATGAATTCTCAGGTCTCGAAAGAATCTGTCACAAAATTCCTAAAATATTCATTTAGAGCATCCGAAAGTTCATTGGATGTTTGTAACTAAATATATTTCTAACATAAAATCGGGGTCAATATAAAGTATCAAATTCAATAGAGAATTGACTTTAACTTAGTTTGATAATTCTTTGTCAGTAGGGAGTTGGTGGATGACATTATTGTGGAATTGTAGTTATTCTAATTTTCACAGCAAACGATTGATGATCGTACTCAATTTCTTTTGAGCCTAGTATCTTAAATTTAGATTGAGTTGGTTAATTAATTTTTTTGGATAATATATTTGAAAAATATAATTTAAACTCTTTCTTTGATATATTGTGAATATAATTTCGTCACAAGAATGACTTATTTTGTATCTTACATGAATCTTTATCATCATGAAAATAAATAATTTAAATATACCATCAATAACACATATATTGAGAGTATTATATACTATTTCATCAATAGATGAAAGATAAATTACAAACATACATGAAACTACCAATTCATCGAGATTCATGCTTAACTAAATGTAATAGCAAATTAAGGATTGATCTCTCATATAATTATGCAAATAGGTTCATTTAATAAAATATGTACTTTATAAATATCATTAAAATATTTCAAAGCTCCATATTTGCCAAGACTGTACATAACGTGGCATGCACATATCTCATTCACAATTTAATCATAAATAACATATATACACACTTTGTATAAGAACTTGAATTGCGGGCTAATACAAGTCATGCTACATATCAATGTAAAAACAAATATTTATTATTTTTATTCAGTGAATAATAGGGTAATTCGAATTACCTTGGAGGAAAGACACGATTCTTTTCTAGAGCATTCCTCGATTTTTTATTTTTGCTATAGGTCTGGCCGTGACATATTTCTGATGATCGAGAGCTTCAAACACAATCTCCACCATCTAGATCTAACCTCTATTTTTTTTAATATCATATCAAAAATTTAACTACATCCAACGGTTAGATTGTGTGTAATCCTATTTTAAAAAATAACTGGGCAAGTAGTTTCGGAAAAACATAAGTAACTCTGTTCAAAACTCATTATTAGATCTCACGGAACTCAGATTCAGATCTCCACCGTTCATATTAAACTTTTATATGTATTGAACAATATATCAAATCTTAAGTCTGATCCAACAGTTCGATTGTGTGAAATTCTATTTTAAAATGCTGCACAGGAAATTCAAAAAATAAACCTGTTTTGTTCGAAATTCAATATATGTTGTTTCAAATCTCAGAATCCAATATCCACCGCTTGAAACGTAATTCAACAGGTCTTGAAAGTACTGTGAAAATTGAAGCGTGATCCAACAGTTCAAACGATAAATAATGGTTTTTAAAATTTTCAGCACAAATAGATTTTTTAAGTATGAAAATTGTATAATTGTTCTTTCGGTTTATGGAGTCTTATTTGTCGATCCTCTCAATAGGTTAGAGTTTCGGTGCTAAAAATGTGAAAAATGAAAAGTAAAAAAGAAAAAGACATAAAGAAGACCTAGAATTAGGTTCTCTTATTCATCAAAAGATACATGTTTCCATAATATATAAGGATTACAAATACCTAAATTGTACTTCATCAATTACTTGTTGCACACTAATTGTGTTTTTCCTTCTACATAAATTAAGTTATTAAATTACTTCTTTTCACCTTCGACCGCCCTACCTACTAGGGTTGTTCATAAAAAATCAAAAAACCAAAAATCGGAAAAATCAAAACGCACGAACCAAAAAATAGGGTAACCGAACTGCTCAGAGGTACCAGGACGGATATAAGAGTGTAGAGGCTGATCGCAGTTCACAATTGTGTGTACCGGTGGGTAGCCGAATCGGTCCACTAAAATGGGTAATTTTATAATTTTGTTTATTAAGTAGGGACGTTAAGAACCTTAGGTCTCTTCTTAGTTATTATTTTTGCCATATCCACTCATTAATTATTCAGTCACACAAATAATAATTTGTTTTTGTTAGTTTTATGAATTGACATTAATGTTTGAGTAAGATTTTTTTTTTAAATAATCACTAATTTGACATAAAATGTTCAAGTGCCAACATGTTAATTAATGCATATTTTTATATTGATTTGTAAATTTATTTATTTTTTACAAAAATCATGGTAACGTTTTATTATACTTTACTTTATATTTTATTTCAAAAGTTCGTGTTCATTTAGATGGACCGTGTAGGGTACCCGACTTACCTGAACCGGGTTTTCTACAGACTCGTTCGCGTTTCGAATTTTTGTCGAATCAATTCTACCAGTTCAGATTAAAAAAATTGCTCATCGACCGGATACCTGGTCCATAAACACTCCTACTACCCACATCATTTCATCCCAGTTTTTTAAATCTATTTCATAAAACTAGTATTAACACTTTAAAAAACATTAAGTTATAAAATTGGTGTTTTAAAAAATCTTATAAATGATAATACAATAACATGCAATATATAACTTATAGACATGCTTCTATTATCAATTAATAAGAACATTTTCTTCTACATGGGTCGACCATCTAAATATATAATACGAAAGCCTATTGCATATGGTCAAGTTTTTTAATTACCACACCTAAATAACCAAATTGAATTAAGACTACTATCTAAAATCTTTAAGACCATATAAGAAATCACGAAAGATCATCGAAATATAATGTTGTCGAGGAACTTTAAGACTTTTAAGCTTCATTGCAAATACCTGAGACTCCACACCAACCAAGCAAATGTGCCTTTGAGAGAAGAAAGAAAACTATGAAAAAGTAAGAGATCTAAACAAATGAAAAAACCAAAAACCATTTATAATTTGATCCATCAGAAACAGTGTAAAAAACATATAGTCGAGCCTAGCAAACCGGGTTATAAGCGTTTTGAATAACCGGAGCCTCTACACTTCTTGCAGAGTACCAATCCTGCAAAATGGTTTCAAAATAAATATTAACAAAAATATATGCACAAAGGTCTGCCAGGTCAGTGCATGCAAAACATTACACAATACAGAGTATCCATTATTCTCCGTATTAAAAAAAAAAAGAAAAAGAAAAAAGAAGCAGTTAAATATTACAAATACCCTTCTGACGCTCGTATTTTCTCAACAAATACCTACCTCCTATTGAAGATAATTTGTAAAATAGAAACAAATACCAAGGGAGTATTTAATTTGTAGTTTTGAAGGATAGTCATTTTTTTATTTTTTTTTTGGTTGTTTAAATCAACCATTTTAATTTTAACTGGGTTTTCAGGGGAATGAACTACAAATGGAAACATAAACGAAGTGTTTTAAGAAATGGACACCATAACAAGTAAAAAGTAATCAGAATGATCCAATATAATACAAGTGCTCAAAATAACTTGATAACTCGATTCAAATCAAAAGGGATCCAATTTAATACATGTGTTGATCATCAAAGGCAAAATGATTCTTTAAAATAAAAATAAAAATGTACCTGCACCCTTGCACACTTTACAATCTACTAGCCCTGTTTCGACCTTCATCTTTCCATCGTTGCAGAACACACATTTAGTGCCACCTGCTCATTAATTTAAGCAAATTCATTCAAATTTAGGAACCTTTCAACAAATGAAGTAAAACTATCATAGCAATTCAAGTCCCAATTTAGCTCAAATGACTTGGCAAACATCTTATCGTTACCGGATAATTATCAACAACGGTGGAGCTAGGCCGTCAGTAGTCGATGGCAAGATAGTCGGACCAATTTAATATAAAACCAGCATAATAAAATATCTTGCGAACATTTTATACAATTACTCATCCCGGGAACGATGTAATGTTAAATTTTCTTTTTCTATATAAGTAACCAAACGGTCGTTCATCCTACGGTATTCCATCATATAAATACACGTATTATCATTATTTTGCTTTCATTCATTACTGATTTCCATTTTAGAAAAAATAAAATAAAAAATGAAGTACCATTCCCAGCGCACCTCTCACACGGTACAGGATCTCCCTGCAAATATGAAGACAACCTGTCATGCAAACACCACAAAAGTGTTTTTCATACATGTTTAAGAATATAAGAGCGCTGATCTAAGGTCGCGACAAAAATGCACACAAATATTACATATGTAGCCTAATCAGGAAAAACAAGTAAGCCGTTAAAGGGATCCTAGCATCTAGACTGCAATTTTAGAACAATATTTATAATTCTGGAACATAATTGAGTTTTGTAATAACTGATTTGACTAAACTGCAGATGATTTTTTATTTTTATTTTTAAATTAGCCTACAATATATTTCCCAAATATGTATATATTGTTCCTCACTACCCATTCATGAATCATATACTACACTATCCCCGTTGTTAAAGCACTAATATAAACAATTCTTTCTTGGATAAAATTGGATAAATACTCTTTGAATAAAGGTTCTACAATCAAAACAAGCAGAGCCCAAAACAAGAATGAACATAAAAATAATACCAATATTATCATCAGGCATATCAATTAAAAAAACAAATTTCACAGTTTAACATTCATTATAAAAACAAGATTACTTAATTATTAGCATTATCTTGTTATCTTTTACCTTGAGGCCAAGAAAAAGAGAGAGGGCAATAGCAACCAAAACACTAACAGTGACCAAGAAAGTCTGCGTGTCAACTGTAGGAGATTCAAGCCCAGCAAAGAGCAAAATGGGCTGCTTTGAGACAATGGGCTGGTGGGCTTGCGCTGAAATTTGGGAAGAAAATGAAGAAGTGATTGAGGATGAAGAATATGGTAAGTTTGAAATTTTGTTTGTATGGATATAGTTTGGGAGACTATAAAAGAAGAGAGGTGAAGGGACGAGAGAGAAAGAAGGACGCGGTGGGGATGAGACAGAGAGGGAAGGCGGTGGTGGTGGTGGCAACGCCATCGGAAGATATGGTGGTTTCAGTTTGTGGATATGGCTGCGTCACTCGGGACTAAACTTATTTCATTTGACATTTTGATTTTATTTTATTTATTGAATGATTTTGTTTTGGTTTGATGTTTTGCAATAGAAGTATTGACATCCCATTAATTTATAAAAATAATCCAAAAAATTAAAAAATAAAATAGTAAAATTATCATTTTAATAAAATAAAAAAAATAATAAAGAATTGAATTTATCATAATAGTATGTAGTATTTTTTTTTTTCCTGATACGGGATCAAATTTCATAGGTGTGAGTTGTGAGAATTTTTTAATTTAAAATCACCTGCCATGGACAAGAACAAATAGAAATGAGAAAATAAAACCAACAAAAACGAATTTTTCGAAACTTGGAGAAATCTGAAAATGAATAATTTTGGTAAAATTTGATCGAGATAGAAGACATGTCGTGGATCGGGACTGGCTTTCAAATGTATGTGTTCAAATTTGGATCTTCGAACAATACACAAATATTAAAAAAATAATTCGAATAATGCATAGTTGTTAAAAAAATCGAGCCATGCACGATTGTTCATAAAAAATATCGAACAATGTATAGTTGTTCAAAACAAAGTCCAACAGTTAGTTTTTTTGAGTGTTCGAACTAGTTTCTCGAACATGCATTTTGTATACAAAGATATGGTCTGAACGCACCCTTCTTCTTTCTTCGTTTTTTCTTTCATCTTCTTCAATGGTGAGTCTCGGTCTGATGTGCTCGTTCTGGATGGCAGAGAGGTGCGATGGCATTGGTGATGGTGGTGGCGACGACGACAAGGACGAGGTGGAAGGTGGTAAGAGATTTATTGTTTGTAAGGTGTGCTTATGGTTCAGGTTTTGTATCTGCCAAGAATTAAGTTTAGATATAACCATTTAATTAGATTTTAAAATTAATCTCAATCGTAACTCACCAACCCTTCTTCGAAAGTTTTTTTTTAAATATAAACAATCAATTATCATTAATATTGTTGAACAGTCTGATTGACAATAATGAAAATTCAATCAAAATAATCATATCTGATAAATACAATTTTTGAGATGCACAACAAAAAATCGGCTAATGCTGACGGATTGCTGATGGGTGGAGGCCGTCAGCAAAAATCCCGTAAGTGACCCGTCAGCAATGTGTAATGCCCATTATTTGGCGACGGGTAGCTGATGGTCAGCATTTGTTGAATGGTTCTACCCGTCAGCAATATTTAAAAAAAAAAAATGTTGACAGCCCTTTAGGCCGTCAGCGATATCCCTAATCATATAACCCCACCCCTACACCCCCACACTCCCCCAACTCTCTGTTATGTCTTTCAAAACCAAAGAAAAAAAAAGGAGCCACAACCGCCGCATCCGCTGAACTCATCTACTCGCATCCGACCACCACCACCCAGGCCACCGTCGCATCCACTAATACGTTGCCACCTGGTCCAACTCCAGCCGCAGTTGCAACCTTCTATAGCTCCAGCGTCCGTCGCCGCCGCCACGAGCTCCAGCTCCGGCGTTAATCTTCGCCACTTGCTTCGTCTCCACCCGTCGTCTCCAACCTCCAGATATGCTATTATTATTTTATTTTATTTATATTTTGTTTGATTTATTAAATTATTCTAACAATTATTGGTTAATTAGGATTTAATTAACAATTTAGGATTGAATTGTTGAATTCATGCGATGATTTTTAATTTAGGGATTAATTTATAATTAAATTTTAATCGGGTTTTAGGGTTTGGAAGTTGTCTAGGGTTCGATTAGGTATAATTGACTTGAATTAGGATTTAATGACCTAATTAGGATTCAATAAGAAGTTAGTTAGGATTTAATTAACAATCTAGGGTTGAATTATGCAATTTATGAGATAATTATATAATTAGAGTTTAATTTAGGAGTTAATTTATAATTAAAGTTTAATTAGGATTTAGGGGTTGTCTAGGGTTCGCTTAGGTATAATCGACTTCAATTAGGGGTTAATAACCTAATTAGCATTCAATTAGGTGTTAATTAAGATTCAATTAATAATTTAGGGTTGAATTATTGAATTTATGGGGTACTTATATAATTAGAGTTTAATTTGGGGATAATTTATAATAAGAATTTAATTAGGGTTTAGTTAGAGTGTGAAGGTTGTCTAGAGTTCGAATAGGTATAAGTGACTTCAATTAGGGGTTAATGACCCAATTAAGATTTAATTAAGGGTTAATTAAGATTTAATCAATAATTTGGGGTTGAATTATTGAATTTATGGAGTAATTATATAATTAGAATTTAGTTTGGAGGTTAATTTATAATTAGAGTTTAATTATGATTTGGTTAGGGTTAGGATATTGTCTAGGGTTCGATTAGGTATAATTGGCTTCAATTAGAAGTTAATGACCTAATTAGGATTTAATTAGGGGTTAACGTTAATTATGTAGTTGTTTTTAAAATAGGGGTTGTTTATGTAAGTACGATTGAATTATAAGTTGATACGTAATTAGAATACAATTAGGGGTTAATTATCTATTTAATGTTAAGTTATGGTTAATTACTCAAATAGGGGTTATTTATGTAACTATGATTAATTATATTTTATTTATAAATTATTTTGGTTTAAAATGTACGTGGTGGTGGTTTTGAAATGTCTTGGTGATCGGCACGTGAATGTTGTGTTTAATATATATATGTTATGATTTACGAATAGTATATACATGCCATGACTGGTTTGTGTATATGTCGGTGATGATGTGATGCACGGCGCCGACCGAGAGGTTTCGTCCCTCCAACAATGGAATTTATTAAAATGTGATGGTGGTTTTAAAAAGTTCTAAAATGTGCGTGGTAGGGGGTTTTCAAATGCCGCGTTGATCGGCAAGTGAATATTGTATTTAATTAATATTTATATTATGATATGTGATTACTATATACATGTTGTGATTGGTTGATATTGTGATTGACTGGTGTATACGTCGGTGATGACGTGATGTACGTCGTCGGCCAAGAGGTTTCGTCCCTCCAATAATGGATTTTAATTTTTTAAATGTGATTGTGATTTTAAAAAGTTTTAAAAAATGTGTGATGGGGGTTTTCAAATGTCGTGGTGATCGGCAAGTGAATATCCTGTTTAATTAATATTTCTGTTATGTTCTGTGATTAATATATATATATATATGTTGTATACGTCAGGTGGTGTACGGCGTCGACCAGGACGTTTTGTCCCTCCAATAACGGATTTTAAAACTTATTGAAGAATCAATTATATTATTTTTTCTACACTCAAACACTTACCTTAGCATTTGGAATTTAGTATCAAATAGAGATTTTGATACTAAATTCTGAATTGTCCACTTATTTGGACAGTTTGAGAATGTGATTATATTAGTACGTATGTATTTTGTGGACTTTTCAATTCTGGTTTTTATCTCTCATTTGTTTTCAGGTGCACTGAAATATATGTTTACTTAATCAACTAAAGGGAGTTGCTGCCGAAATTTCAGGTTCTTAAAATGCATAGGAAGATAATTGTATTATTGAATATCACATTATTGAATGAGATAGGTCCCTTACCAAAAATTCAGTCTTTTTTTATAGGCACTCTCATACCACTCACTTATCTATAACTCGATCATCTATATTATTAATCATAATTAGGATATCATATGATGAGTCCTGACTGTAGTTAGATGACAAATGGAGGGTGAATGATTACCTGTCCAACGCGTTTATGGAAGGGGTGGAGAGTTTCATACAATTTGCACTCATCCATGGAGCAATGAAGGACGGAGAAAAATTGAAGTGTCCTTGTAGTCATACTACATGCAGAAGTTGCAGTTATCACAATGTAAAAGAAATTAAATTTCAACTCGTTAAAAATTGATTCGTACCAGATTACTACATATGGATATTCCATGGTGAAACAAATCTTGATTCCACGTATCGTGCCGATCCTGAAGTTCACGTTGGAGGATCATCTTATGCCACCCCTGAAGAATCCTCAAATGCCTATATCAATATGGTTCATGATGCAGCCGATCTAAACTTTGTATTGAGCCCTAATGTAGAAGAATCACCGAATCCTGAGGCCTAAAAGTTTTATGATATATTGATTGCCAAAAATTAACCTTTATATCCCGGATGTGAGAAACATTCTCAATTGTCTCTAGTTGCCCGTCTCATGAACATGAAGGCAGAAAATCGCATATCTCAGAAGTTTTATGATCAAGTATTCTATTTACTCAAATAGGTTGTCCCAAAAGATAATCATATACTAGATGACTTCTACAACAGTTGGATTAGTTGGTAACGTGCAAAATTAAAACTAGATCAATAATAGATTTTATCAAGCTTATATTTCCTAATCATTCCTTTCAAGAGGAGCAGATAGAAATGCACAATCCTATACAATTGGAGGATGGATATTTACAATTACATGTTGAACTTATTATTAATGAATCAAATGAACTTGTCGATGAGGTAGAGGAGGATACAAAAGATGAGTTTCTAACAAATGATGAAAATACGGACGAAGATGAGTTTGAAGATAACCTAGATAGTGAAAGTGTCAGTTCAGGTTAATTATAAAATTATATATATATATATATATATATATATATATATATATATATATATATTATTAAAATTATATTAATTCATTTAACACGTTTAAATTATGCATTTATGTTTAAATTTTATTGTTTTTTAGATGAAAGCTTGAGGTCGTGGACGCTCTTCTTCTATGGGCACATCTTTGGGTCGTGCTTCTCTTGTTCATCATCCTCGTCTCATCATCACATAGTTGATGAAGACAATGATATGATGGACTTATTAGCAGTGACTCCGTCAACCGTTCCAGCCACCCCGTCCACTGATAGTACATCAGGAGGCCTCATGCCACCACATCCTAGTATAATTGAGGTCTATGACCTCCCCCGAGGTAAGTAATTTTAATTAGATTTTTATTTCTAATAAATTCTTTATGTTATATATTGCTCTAATAAACTATATATTTGTACTAGGCTACGCAGTCACTTAGTGGAGTTAGCGAGGACTCTTTGGCTGATTCATGAGGCTCGTGTACACCCCGATGGGTGGAAGTACGAGCATATTCTCCAGTCTCATCATCAGTTGTGATGGCCATAGTTTCTGGTAATTAACTAATAGGGGTAATTATATTTTTCCCCCCCAGATTATTTTGATTTTTATAGTTTACCATACGAACTTTTTTTTTCAACAAACCACCATTTGACCTATGCGCGAATTGCATTTTACCCCCTACACCACTTTTTTGTGGTTTTGTAATCAAAACCGGATGATGTGGTACAACCTGATTGCGCCACGTCATCCGTTTTTGATCACAAAACCACAAAAAAGTGGTGTAGGGGGTAAAATACAATTCGCGCATAGTTCAGATGGTGGTTTGTCGAAAAAAAAAGTTCGTATGGTAAACTGTAAAAATCAAAATAGTATGGGAGGTAAGAAGTTTTTTTCCCTAACTAATAATATTTTCAATATTTGTTATATATACTAATTTTTATTAATCAAATTATTATTATTTTTTTTGCAGAGGCGCTATTATTGGGACCGAGTTTGTATTCTGAGGAGCTCGTACAATGTAACTTTTATGGTTCTATGGCTCACTCGTGGCATAGCCGTCTCCACGAGTGGAATGCAAAGTGAAGAACGAAGGGGAGGGTGCCCGCGTGCATGGGCAATGACATCTGGAGAAGGTGGGTAGTGGAGTTTGAGAAGCCAGAGAATAAGAAGCAGTCCGAGCAGGCGACTAGGAATGGGACGAGCGAGCCCGACGACCCTGGTATTGGGATATCCAAGCACAGAGGCGGGTCTCGAACTGTAACTGGTCATTCACGTCAGCTCGTATATAAATTTAAATGTGTTTATAAATTTATCTCGTAAGTAATTAATTAGATCATAATTAGTGGTAAATTAAAATATAATTTAAATATTGTATACAACGTGAGGATATGGGTAGGGAACCCACTACATTCGAGCTTTTCTTGACAATACACTAGAGACTCGATGGTAAATTCACTGATCCTGTATCACATTCGATTGTTTTATTTAGATGTAATTAATATATATATATATATATATATATATATTATTTTTAATACTATAGTAAATTATATATCAATAAAAATATTGTAGGAGGACTATCAGAGACGTCTAGAGGAGAGATGTGCTTTATCACAGGATCCTACCGGCGTTGACGAGGACGAGGTCTATATAAAGACCGTCGGAGTAAAGAAGGGTCGCTGATTTGGCGAGGGATGCTTAGGGAGTCTTCTTACTTCGAAGACTTTCAGAAGTGGTACCTCCTCTACTTCATATAAACGTGTCACGGAGTAGCTTCAGGTGATGTGAGAGGCACATGCTTGTGAATGGCTCGAAATGCAGGTGGCTCTCCATTAGCAGGTGATGGAGGAAGTCGTTGCAGCGATGAGAGCGTGACCTCGGCAGCCTCCCTCTGATTCTCTAGAGTAGTTGTTGTGTTAGATTAAGGAACATTTTTTCAAAAAATTTATATTTGATATACGATTTCAACCGTATACATTTTAGATGTGTTAATTAATTATGTTTCACATTTAATTTTAAATATTTTTGGGACCTGCAAATTATGTTTCGTATTTGGTTTTTAGTTTTTGACATAGGTTAAAAAAATAAAAAACAATATATATATATATATATATATATATATATATATATATATATATACACACACACATATATATATATATATATATATACACACAATTATATATAAAATGTTGGCCGCTCATTGGTCGTCAGCGAAATTCTGAAGATGCTGATGGGTCAAACCCGTCAGCATATGCTGATATCTAATGTACCATTAGCAAATATTGATGGGTGCCGAAGAGCGACCAGGTCTTCCTGACGGGTAATACCTGTCAACAGGGCATTGGCAAATGCTGGATGGTAGGATAATCACGTCAGCATATAGTTACTGACGCTAAAAATACTGACGGGTAGTGAATCAAACTTTTTGCACTTAATTTTTTATTTTAGAAAAGTTCGCCCACAAGAGAACGAAGCAGTTGTAAGTGGAAAGCTTGACTCGAGTCGAACCTCTCGAGGAAAACTAATCGGAAGCAATTCTCGTGTTTGATTCACGAATGAGAAAACAACGAAAAGCTACTCTAAACACGTGATCAAATTTTAGTTTGTAAAGTTATAATATCTAAGACGGTGATTTAAATGACGAGAAATGAAATCAACAACTTAAAAATATTAATAAAATGGGGGTTTAGGGCTCTATAATTGTCTCCACGATCAATTGTCATTTCATCGAACACTTAATCTACGAGTTGGGGCTATCAATCCCAACTTGTAAATTAAACACCCAATGCCAATTGATGGTTCTAAACTCATCTAGCTACTAGACCCATGAATTCTAACCAACAATCATCAAGAAATACAGTAACACAAACCCAAAACACGCATGAACATGATTAAAGAATAAAAGCTTGAAAGAAAACAAGAAATCCACAATGGAGAATAATTAACCTTCATTAAAAAATAAAACATAACTTCCAACAATTAAAATAAAACCCGTACACAAGAGAATTGATAACTCCGAACATATATTGAAAATTAAAATAAAGGTGCAACAAATCAAGAATGAAAGATTACCCAATTAGAAAATTTTTACGAATCTTCAAACCAAAAGAGAGAGAGAGCCACACCAAGAAAATTTAGCTACTTCAAATTATAAATAAAGTTGGCAATATGCTACGTTGCGATTCTAAGAACTAAGCTAATTTATTTAGAATTTCGATGTTTGAAAGTGAAATAAAGAAATGAAGAAAACAAGAGAAAGTCTGGGTTGTCAAACCCTAAGGGGTCCAAGAGCTCTGAATTATAAGAAAAAAGGTTGTATTTATAAGAGTGAGAGTGTGGGCAAAATAGTCATTTTGCCCAAAAATAGTCGAAAATGGCCTGACCACCGATGCTGGAAAATATCCCCGTCGATGGCACGCTGACTGGGCATCGACGGCGCGTCGATTGGGTATCGATGGCGCGTCGATCAGTGGTTGTGCTTCGCGGGTCCGAATCGTTTTTTTTTTTGTCAAATTGAGCCAGTTGTGATCCTCGTGAACATTCTTAGGCTTGATCGACTACCATAAAATAAAGAAAAGCAAAATAACACAAGAATCTAGAAAAAGTAAGAGAGAAATACGAAAAGTACTAAAAAGACGACAAAAGCTACGAAAATGCAAAATAAGGAAAAATGGACAAAATACGACTAAAACTCAACTAAAGCACACAAGAGAAGACACAAAAATATACGAAAATCACACACAAATATGTACAAATCAGGTAGTACCCGTCAGTAAATAGGTTACTGACATGTTTGCTGACGGTTGTACCCATCAACAATCTCCATTTTTTTTGTAGTGATGGATCTACTAGACATACAAAAGTACAATGAATATGAATAGACATAGTGGATACAAAAATTGTTATTTGATAAATCTCGTACCTATAAAATTGATATTAGCGAGTCACTAATTTCCATGAAACTCATTGATTGCATATAAATAGCTCCATAATTGGATCTTATGGACGGACATCAAACAACACAAAACACCACTTATTAAGTAGATAAAATTACACTTATTAAATGGATTGTAGATTGTACACAATCTCCTTAAGAGGAGTCAAGCGTAAAGTAAAAATAATTATAATAGTGTAAAAAGAAATTAAACTCAGCGAACTAGATGCCAACAACAATCGAGTTTTTGGGCGTTTTATAACAATTGAATCAGCTCACTTCCTAACCAAGAAATAACTAATTTTCCTGCTTAAAACCAATCAATCTATTTTCTAAACTGCTCGACACACACACACACACACACACACACACACACACACACACACACACACACACATATATATATATATATATATATATATATATATATATAGAGAGAGAGAGAGAGAGAGAGAGAGAGAGAGAGAGAGAGAGAGAGAGAGAGAGAGAGCAAATATATGAATGAAGGGATAGAGAGAGAGAACTTATTTAACTCAATTTTGGTAACTTATAAGAGCATCTCCAATGGAATACCATGAATTGTCAATAACATGGAAAATGGAGTGGAAATAATTTAAAAACCTCCCCAATGGTAAATATGGATTGTGGCATATATTGATTATATGATTGGATAAGAAGATGGGGAATTGATTATTTAATATAAAATAATGGATGAATAAGAAAATATATTAAATAGATTATATCTAGCATACCTCCTACATATAGACGGTTTTCTAGACATTGTTTACATATTCATTAGTTACATAATTTTTTTAGCTTATGTAAGAAATATTATACTTCAATGGACATCCCATTAGAGATACTCTGAGTCATGATTTAATGTAAATTAAATTATAACTGGATTGATAAGCAGGCCAATCATACTAGCTATAATGCTCTGATTTGATGCCTTTCCACACAAATCAATACAAGTTTTACAATTTGATTTGCTTCTCTAACACTACGCCAAAAACTGCTCCAGATAACAATTTTACTTAAACTTGAAATGAAATCAGTTATTAAATCAATTGGGTTTTGACTTATAAACTCATGCCCAAGATTTAATCGGGAAAATAGTTGTCGAAAGGATCGTACATGTATGGAATTGCAAATTAAAATAGGTTTACTCGATATTTCACCTAACACTGGGTAATCATGCTACTTGCTAGATGTTGTCATGATTTGTAGGTTCTTGAAATTAAAGAGTTAATATCAAGAGAATTAATTAATATAATAAATTTTTATTTATAAACTTACAAGAGTTGTAAGTCTACTGCTAGTGTTAGTCGTGAATCTAAAAGGGCCACACATAATTTTGGTTGTTGACATTTCAAGATTGATTACTCCAATGGTTGGAATAATTAATTAATTTGGATTAATTAAATGAGATTTTAATTTAATTCAATTGTTGAATTAAATATTTAATTATATATATTTTGATTATGTTATTAAATCTAATTTGATTAGAAATCTCAATTAAAGGAATATATTAAATTGGTCAATTGGATTGATTAATTTAAACTCATGGAATTAATTAATTAATTGAATTAATTAAATAGTTGGATTTTAAATCCAAGTCCATGTAATTCACTAGTAGGCCCTAATTGTAGAAACCCACTAGAATAATTGAAGACTTTAAAATAAAAGTAATTTATATTATATATTTGTATATAATATAAAATATATATATATA
>BMAC01000191.1:431312-456680 GCA_014905375.1 Phtheirospermum japonicum
ACATTGATATATGTCCAAAATACTATTTTTAATTAAGGGCGCGGATATACGCACCCCGATTTTTTTTTAGTTAACCCCGTTAAAAAAATTTATCATTAACATGCCAAAATTACCCTTTAGTTTTAAACACCCCAACACCTCCACCACCACCCTCTTCAGCCGCCACCATTAATAATGACACTTATAACACAAATCTCAACGCAACGATTCTCTTTCCGTTCGGCCGTCGGCGGGATCCTACCCGACCCGGCCGCCCAGATCCGTCGGCCCGATATGATCGGCAAGAGGTCCCTCGCCGAGTTCCAGCTGCAGAATCAAGGGCTGGGATTTTATCTCCGGAACGTGAAGCCGAGGCCTAATAACTACCAGCATGCATCTCCGATTTCCACCCTCTCTCCGGTGGATTTCTCTGCGGTTCCCTCCATTTCGCCGGAATTCTCCTCGATAAACCCCCGTTACAGCCTTCCGAGTGTTCAGCAACACCGATTACAGCCTCTGAGTCTTTCGAACAAAAACATAGTTAACACCAATGTGTCTGCTAGAGCTCCACTGCCGAATAGAGGGTTTGGTATGAATTATTCGGGCTAGGGCCAGGGCCCGACAATTTCTGACGGCAAGCCGGAGGCCGCCGCCAAGTTGCTCACGCGCCTCCAGCAGCAAGTGGCCAACGCGAGGGGCACCTCCGAGCAGCGGCTCGCGGCCTACATGGTCTCGACACGCATCCCCCTCCGGCGGCGGCGGAAGATGGTGGTGGTGGAGGTGTTGGGGTTTTTGAAACTAAGGGTAATTTTGGCATTTTAATGATAAATTTTTTTAACGGGGTTAACTAATAAAAAATCGGGGTGCGTATATCCGCGCCCTTTAATTAATTAATGTATTTTTTTACATTATTACCATGCTGACATGTCATGATCTCAACCATCAAGATTATCCAATCTAATGGTCAAGATGAGTCCCTAGGTTCACATATAATGAAGGGTTCTCATTTGAACCCAACCCTATATATATATAGGATTGGGTTAAAATGAGAACCCCGTCATTATATGTGAACTTAGGGACTAATCCTGGCCTTAGATCTAATATTGCACAATGTAATTATATGTCCAGGTTCATTATGCTTTTTACACAGTACTGTAGTGCTAAAATAAGTCCAGTTTTTTTAATTTAATTATATATATATATATTTTTTAGGTTTTAAAAAATGCAATATGTATCTTAAATTGTAGATCTTGAGAATGTGATTAATTTGATATATATTTCATTCAAAACGAATAAAATTTGAAAAAGTTATGATTTGTTGAAGATTTGAGTTTCATTTCAAATTATTGAATTTGCAGTTTATAGACGAAATTTGCGATGCTTTTTGTATACAATTGTAGTGCTTTTTTTCTTAATCTATTGTGCTTTCTAAAGAATAATGTAGTGTTCTTTGTAAACGTTGATATATGTCCAAAATACCATTTTTAATTAATTAATATTTTTTTTACATTATTATCATGCTTACATGTCATGATCTCAACCATCAAGATTATTCAATCTAATGGTCAAGATGAGTCCCTAGTTTCACATATAATGACGGGTTCTCATTTGAACCCAACCCTATATATATATATATACTATATATATATATATATATATATATATATATATATATATTTATATATATACTGCTGCAGCATTTTTTCTAACTTTTGGTTTTCATTCCTTCAAATCTTAAACCCCAAGCAGGCCGCCGTCTTTTTGAGAAAAATAGAAGAAAAATCATTTTTATAGTTTTAATTCTAGTTTTCAATTTGTAGATGAAAATTAATTGATATTCTTTCATCCACAATAATTAATCTTCAATCAATTGTTGGATTTAATTTTATTCCTTTCAATTAATTTGAAAACGGAACAATTCTACTAGCGAAGAATTTTTCCGGTGTCGCAATTTAAAGATGGACTCGATTAGAGGGGATACCCTTGGATCTCTACAGCGAGGAGTTTCAGTGTTAGCCACATAACGAGGAATTGATTCCCTCTCAATCGTCGCTCGAAAATGTTAATCGAGAGGTATTAATTTATTTATTTTTATAAGAATCAAAATTTGTATTCAGTACATAATAATAAAAAATGACGATCGTTAAAATCGCCAACAAAATCTATGGGGTCGGTATATATATTTGATATATACTTGCTTTAATTAGTTGAAAAATTTTAAAATCCGCTGCGCATACCCCATTGAACCAAACTTTTGTGCACCCCAATTATAGATATTTAAATTAAAACACGTAAGTTTGCTCGCAAGAGTACGAGGAACTTGTAGGGTGATGAGTTTGACTCGAGTCGTATCTCTCGAGAAAACAACTATTCGGTCTTTTGGATGTTTTTCTCAATTTACGAACTAGAATAAAATACATGTACATTTGGGGTTTTAAAAGATTTTGAATCGATCATTATAGCTAAAGCAATAATTAAACTAAGGATAATTAAACTAATTATTCTAAACTATATTATCAACTATGAGCAATAACTAAATTATCAATAAAACGCTAAGAAGATTTAAATCTAATTAACGAATCTAAGAACATGAATATAAGAAACTACCATGAAGCAATTGTATCACACGAATCTAAAAATGAATAATTAAGCATAAATCAACTCGCATAAATAAACTAAATAAATCCAATATCCAAGCATGAAACGATTAAACTAATTGAACTAGTTCTATAATTAACTAAGAGTTTAACTAAGCAACTAACTAGGAAATTAACTACAAAATTAACTAAGAGTTTAGAATACTTATCGGAACTAGTAAAAGCAATGAAAATCTCTAGCTATTCCGGAGTTGAACGTTGATCTTGGGCGAAGATTGAATCCCGAACGTGAAATTGAAGTTTCGGACTCGTCGTTCTTCGATCTTTGATCTCGGTCTTCAAATCTTGTTATAAGATGTGCAATTTTGTTTATTCTAAGCTAAAATAACCTAAGATGTCGTGTTTCTCTCCAAAAACCCGAAATATGAAGGGTATATATAGATATAGCATGTCTTGGCGCATAAGAAACCCTAAAAATGAATTTCTGGCCATCACGTCGATGTAGCGTCGATCGACGCGGGCTAGCTCTCGGCGTCGATGCTGCCTGGTGCTCGCGTCGACTGGGTGGGGGCGTCGACTGACACGGTCATGGATCGATGCAACAGAGAGTCGCGTCAACTAAGCGTCGATCGACGCACTCTTGGATCGACGCTTCAGAGAGTTGCGTCGGCCTTGCGCCGATTGAGCGTCGATCGTCGCGGGCAGGGACTCGCGTCGACGCTTGTGTCGATCGATGCTACTGAGGCTCTGTCTCGTTTTCTCGATTTTCTGCTACTCGTTCACCGGAAGGCTCGTTCTTCACTTTTGAACATCGAACTTATCTAATTACGCGCTGAACTCTTCCGGTTACTTAGCTGTAAGGTGAAAAACAACGAAATATCACCTAATTGCATCAATTATGATCAAAATACGGTAAAATAAGCTGGAACTATGAAAATACGAAATTAAGCTTAAATCATCCAACTTATACAAAAAACAAATAGAGAAATGTACTAAAATACTAATAAAACTAAGGACAAATCTACTCTAATCAACTACCCCATGCTTAATTGGTTTGTTCATCCTCGAACAAACGATAGATTCAAAGTATAACTAGAATGAAAATAAGTTCAAGCAAAGAGTCGTGCTATGCTACATACGTAACTTTAAAATATAGGTACAAGTCACGCAACGTCATACACTCCACCTATATTACATTGTCGCTTCAAAATTAAATTCATGCATCCTCTCAAAAAGGGAAATATATATGGGTGTTCGCTCAAAAGCACTCAAGCATTGCTGCATGGGACGTGTATACACTCAAATCATACAATTACATGCACAGTAAATAAGCATGGAAAATCAATCTCTTCTCAATTGTAAATTAAGTGTGTTATCAAAACTTAAGAATCGGTAAGGTCTTTACGGGTTGTAATGTAAGGCTCTTTGGACGGGTGTGGAATATATAAGTCGTGTGGCTAAATCGCTCACTCAACCTAATATAATCAAGAAGCAAATTGCTTCACCTCGCTCAAGAATAAAAACCTTACTTAACTCTCATAACGTAGCCTTAAAATTAGGCTATTTCTCAACTCGTAACTCTACTACCGACTGTAAGCTCAAACCACTTAAGCACAATTGAAGCTTGTAATGTGCTTCTTATACAACTCTTTTGCCCCTTAAACATAAGGCTTCATAAAATAAACCATAAAACTCAAGTCTTAATAAAGCGCGTAGGCAATGATTAAAACAATTCACTAGACTCACCATCCTTTTTTTTAATCCCCTTTTATTCTTTTTATGGGGTTTCTTCTCTCTTTTTTTTTCTTTTTTTTATATATATATTTTTTAGATGGTGGTCCTTACTTACAAAATAATAAATTCCTAATAAAAATTTCCAAGACTCAAATAACCAAATAAAAATATGAACACCTACCCCACGCTTTTAATGGGTTGTAGGGGTCGTCTCAAAAACACTCATGGCTATAGGCATGGATTATTTGGCTATGATTGGCTCATTCGAAATTTATAGTGGCTAAAATATATGGATATGGCCGGAATAGGGTTTTATATGTGCCTTAACGTCATATTCAAAATCGGCTACACACAGCGGTTTCAAAGAGATATCAAAACTGAAACTTATTCAAGTACATGCAAAGATGATGATCACTCAGGCTACTCACAGGCTTTTTGCATGAAGAAATTTTGAATTGACGCTGCTTTTAAGGTTTTGCGAAATCAATTTCGTCCAAGTACCATTTTACAATAAATAATAATAAAAATTTTGAAATTTTATGCACTTATGCACGCTCAAAAGACAAGAACATCAAATCATATATAGTCGACTTTGACAGGCAAGCCATACAAACACAATTAAGCGTAGAAATAGCAATTAATCATGTTTAAGCATATAATTATTACAGGCCAAGTATTAGAAATTACACAATTAAGCAATACAAATCACACTCGACCACCCCCCTCTCTAAAAATCCCGGCAATCTCCTGATTACCACAAATACATCAAAAATCAAAAAGAGGAAGGAAAAGAAAACATGCCTGAAATGAAAAGGTCGAGCCGCTACTCGTTGATTTGTTCAATCGACTGCTTCTTCAACGTGCGTGATGTGAAATGCCCTAAGAAAAACAAAACAAACAAAAGCAAAGAAAATAACAATATTTTGGATTTTTCGTTTTTTTTCCAGCATAAAATAAAGATACAAGATTTTAGAACTCGCGGGATCCATCGCCCTCGGGGTTCTCATCGACGTCCATGCTCGGTTGGGGATAAGCCGCCTCGAACCGTTCCTCAAGGCTCGAAATGCGAGCTCGCATCTTCCTCAAGCTTCGACGGTTTTGCTCGTGGTTCGCGTCGATCTTGTAATCAATTATTTGGAGCTTGTCGAACATCTTCAATTGAAATGCTCGATTTTCTTCGAAAAATTGGCCCCAATCGGGACTCGGGCCCGAAGTGGTACATGGGTCCGGCTCCATATCGTCATCCTCGTCGTCATGTCGAGACGAGGATCCTCCTTGATTCGAAGACCTCACTCGGGGTGTGGGTGCACGCGTTAAAGGAAGGTAAGTCGTCCCGAGTGGGCTAAGTCCGTTTTTGGCCGGATCGAACCCGAAGTGACGGGCGAGGCCGGTAATATATGGTGTGAAGGAAAGGAGTGGCGTTTTGCTTCCCGGCGTACCCTTGGTAACATTGTAGAGTCCTTGCAAGATCAATGGGTATAGCCGGACTTGACGACCGTCAACAAGACATTGTAAAACGTAGAGCTTGGACTTTGTCACGTAGGTGGCCTCGTTTTTGCACAAAATGATGTGCCCGAGGATCTTGTAGGAAATTAGAGGGCTTCATCTTGAATTTTTGTGCAAGGAAATCGCTTTCAATCGCCCGTGTTTCCCCCGGTGATCATCCCCCCAAAAGAGGCTAAATCGAAGCCTTGAACGCCTACCGGGTGGTCCCCTTTAGCTGGGAAACCAAAAATGTTGTCGAACATCTCCTCGTTCACATGCTAGCCTACATGTGAACGTCTCGTCGTTCCGGATCACCAAAGTAGAGAAGAATTCGAGCATAAGCTCGCTAAATCCGGGGAGGTGCATTTGGGCGAAGTACCCACACCCGAGGCCATCGACATAGCGGGAAAGGTCGGCATGGTGTTCCGAGCCATTTGAGGCCTCCTCCTCAAGTCCATTGACGTTCAAAGTCCGATGAGTCGCAAACCCCCATTTTCGAATAAGTTTAAAAGTGTCCCCTTCCTTTTTGTCGTAAATTGGGAACGGTGCTCCATATTTCCCCGGAACATCCTTTCATTTTCCCGCCCGAGACATTATCAATCAATACGAAGTGCAACGGGATGAAAAATCTTGAAAATAAAACTTTTTGCTTCTTTGGGGAATTTTGTCGAACCTTTGGCGTGCGTGTTCAACCAACTAAGAACTCAAGCAATCCTTGCACCAAAAACTTCCCAACACAACCAAACAACAATAATATATGTCCCAAGAGAGTTTTAAGCGAAGTACCTCAACGATTATAGCCCGAATTTTCCCGTTTCCGGAAAATTGAAACTTGCCCTGAAATTGCTCCAACCCTTTGTAGCTCGTTTTTGGGATATCGGCTTGTATGTAAGTAGGTTGATCAAATTTTTGGGCAATGTGGTGTGTGAGACGAATTGTTGTGGGTTGGTTATGGGTGTTTGTAAGAATTTGAGGAAAGAAATTTTTTTTGAAGAAGAAAAGAAAATTTTAAAGTTAGGGATTGAAAAGTGAAAGAAAAGGGGGAGAGTGGCGATTTTAAGGTGTTTTTTCTGGGTTTCCCACGGGTCAAGACGCATATGGGTCGGGTTGGTAATCCGGATTTAAAGTGCGTCTGGGCCGGGTTCGGGTTCGCGTCGATGCTGCGTCGATCGACGTGAGCCAGATCGACACTACAGAGAGCGTTTTCTCGGTAGGTGCGTCGACGCCGCGTCGATCGACGTGAGCAGCCTCGGCGTCGATGCGGGCAGAATTCTGGGTCAATTTTCTTCGCTTGTTCGATCAACTCTCTTCGTTCGAGTTCTTCCATCTGTTCTAAAAAGATAAAAACCAAAATAAAACATTAAATAAAATGAAAATAAAATATAAAAGGATACAAAATGCTCGGGTTGCCTCCCGAGAAGCGCAAATTTTAACGTCGCTTGCTTGATGCTATCTTGTTCGTTTAATTCCAACCGTGTGGTGGATCTCCCAACTCCACCAACTCGTGATCGCGATTCTTCTCTCTTCCATCATGATAAGGCTTTAGTCTATGCTTGTGAATTTGAAGGGATGATTTTCCGACCTCATCATATAACGTGGCTACTCCATACTCGTCTAATTCTTTTATTAAGAACGGTCCGCTCCATGCAGCTCCAAAATCAGCTGGGTCATACTTACGTTCGTGATTATACAGTACTAATTCCCCAACCTCATACTGCAAGTTTTTGACTTTCTTAGCGCGAACCTCTTTTGATTTATTCTTATTCCTCGTCCATTCGTCGGAATATGCCTCGCCCTTATTCTTTGTATGCAAAAATTTTTTGTTAGGGCCGAGGGAACCGTACCTTGAGCGACTTATTGGTGGCTTTGACTCCACCCTTCCCTCAAATTTATGTGCTTTGCTCTCCACATCTAAATCATCTAGAATTTCTTCTACGATATTGCGTATGTCAATACCTAGTAACTCGATCAAGTCATCCCCACTTAAGTGCATCTGGTCCTCAAACTCCTCGTACTCCTTGCTTGAATCAACTAGTGTATCTCCTCCCTCGATAGAAAATCCGGCATCGTCCCCGTCGCTCAATTTGTTCAAAGTTGCGATTCCTCTTAACTCGTGGATGCACGATGTAACGGGGTCAATGAAAGAACAATCATCTAACAAGGCAGGGGAGGGAGTATTTTGAATATCTTTCAGAGTAAACGTCACTGTTTCACCCAAAATGGTCATTGTCATCCTCCCTTTGTGAACATCAATCAGAGTATGGGAGGTAGACATAAACGGGCGCCCCAATAAAATGGTATGCTCCGTGCTCTCAGTCGGTACTTCGCCAATGTCCATAACCACAAAATCAACAGGAATTACGAGCTCTCAAACTTGTACTAAAACATCTTCAACTATCCCCAAGGGTAGTCGAATTGAGCGATCGGCCAACTGTAGGCGCATGGTTGTCGGCTTAAGAGGTCCAAGATCAAATTCTTGATAAAGCGAATACGGCAGTAGATTTACTCCAGCTCCAAGGTCCAACATCCCTTTTCCTTTTTGCCCATTAGCCAATGAAATAGTGATGCAGAAACATCCAGGATCGCGTTCCTTGGGTGGCAATGGCTTCTTAAAAACCGCGCTAACTTCCTTCGGCAATGTTACGTATTGATTCATCGCCAAATGTCTCTCTCTCGAGGCAAGTTCCTTAAAAACTTTGACGTAGGCGGGCATTGTTTTGATTACCTCCAAAAGTGGTAGGTTGATAGTGACATTCCTCAAGAGGTTTTATAGCTCCATGAACCTATTGTTCTCTTTCGCTGGACGCAACAAACTCGGAAAAGGAACATCATCCTTAATTTGCATCGTTGATTGCTTCGGCAGTGATGGTTCGTCTTTGCCCAGGGTGGTGTTCGGAATCGCCCCTTGAATGGATCCAGGAACATATCTATTGGTGGATTTATGTAGCTTGTCTACTGGTGTAGAGACAATTTCCTCATCCTGGTCCACTATGCCATTTTCGATCTTCTTCCCACTGCGAAGGACATGAACCGCCGATGCTTGTTCTGTCTGACTTGGGAGCTTGTCCTTCTCCTTATTCGACCTCGCAATGTCAGTCGCTATTTGTCCCATAGTTATATCCATCCTTTCCATGTTTTTAGATAGATCATGCACTATTCCACAAAGATGGTCAATTCCGCTCACCTTCTTTGAGAGTTCATCTATCTTTGCGTTCACCTTTGTAAGTCCCTCTCTATTGCTGATTGTCTCGGCCACTTGATTTTGCTGCCAAACTAACTATTAATCATTTGGCTGACCCGTATTAGATGCCTGCCCTTGCGTATGAAAGTTATTTTGTGGCGGTGGTGCTTGCGAATGTGGTAGCGGGTACTGCGGATCGGGTGGCATGTAATTCGGACTTCCTGGGCTCCATTTGAAAAGAGAATTCTCACGTTGTGAGGTGTACTTCTTTTGGTTTGAATAATTCTGAATTGCCTTAATGTCTTCTTGCTGCACTATGTTGTTTCGACACTCGATTGCTAAATGCTGAGGAGATCCGCAGTGGTTGCATGCTGCAGTGTTCTTCTGTGCAGCAGCCTTGCTTGCCCGCTCGGCTTTCCAAGCAGCTAAATTTTCGTCAAACATCTCTGCACACTTTGCCTTGACTAACTTGCCGTCATCTAAATCAGGATCGGGAATAGAAATCTCATTAACCTTCATTTTACGAGGCCAAGAGTTGGTTTGTCTAGATTTTTTGCTTTGCTTCTCCAACACCCATCTCGCCTTGGTGGCTGTCAAATCTCTGAAATCTCCTCCTGCCGCTATCTCTACTTCTCGTTTCCCATGGTCTAATAATCCATCGAAGAAAAACTGGTTAGTCATCTCCAGAGAATAGTTGTGGTGGGGGCAAGCTTGCAAAAACGTCTTGGAACGCTCCCACATTTCATGAAATAGCTCTCCATCCAACTGTTCAAAGGTGGCAATTTGCCTCCGAAGATGCCCCATAGTTTGGGCCGAATAGTATTGATTTTTAAGAATTTCTCGCTGATCATATCCCAGTCAGTCAACGAACCAGGCTCTAGGGATAGTAGCCATGACTTCACCTTGTCTTTCATGCTATACGGGAAACAAATAATTTGTACCTCTTCTTGATTAAGGCCATGAACCACAAATCTTCCAACCTCATCAACAAAATATTTCAAAAATGCCAAGGGGTCTTCATGGGCACCTCCGTGAAAAGTCAGGAGTAAATTAAGTTGGTGCGGTTTGATCTCCACTTCTCTTGCAGTTGGTCCGAGCACAATTGCTGACCTAAAAGATACAACCTTTGGTCGCACCAAATCACGCTGTCTAGGTGCTCGATCTCCCCTTGGTTCTCTAACTCGGTCATTAGCTCTCTCGTAGTGGTCGTCATATGCGTAATGGTTCTCGCGCTCGTATCTTCTTCCGAAATAATTTTGCTCGTAACCACGATCTTGATTCGCCAACCAAGCATTTACGTGCCTCTGATTGTTAGCATATGCGTTGCGCTGTAGAAGATTCTCATTCCTAAATGCCACGTTCTCGATGTTGTGTTGATGCATGACATTGTCGTTCATCTCTTCGTTTTGCCTCATATTTGCCATGTTTAGTTGGTGATTGACTACGTTATACTGCTGGTTAACTTCTTCATTTCTCCCCGCACCGTGTCTCGCATTCTCCACATTTTGCTGATAATTAGCCCAATAGGCTCGGAGTTGTGGTTGTCCTTGCAAAACGATTGGTTCACTACCATACCCATTTCGAACGGGGCGTGGAGGTGATCTTGGTGGGGAATCATTGATTCGAATCGATTGTGCTTCTAACATCATGTCGGGAACTTGGTCGCAAATAAAATCAGTCGCTGCTGAAGAATCGTTCTCGAAAAAAATGGGTTTTGGTCTCGGTGGATTTGAACGGTGGATGTTGTCAATGAAAGGTGCAAGGTCGCGTTGAAGTGATCGCCTTCCTTGCATAAACTCAACAACACATTAACGTACCAAATGGCAAAGACCAAGTGCGAAAAAAATAAAAAGAAACTAATAACTTAAAATGAAAAACATCCTATATTCCTACTCGTTGCTTCCCCGACAACGGCGCCAAAATTTTGAACCAAACTTTTGTGCACCCCAATTATAGATATTTAAATTAAAACACGTAAGTTTGCTCGTAAGAGTACGAGGAACTTGTAGGGTGATGAGTTTGACTCGAGTCGTATCTCTCCAGGAAACAACTATTCGGTCTTTTGGATATTTTTCTCAATTTACGAACTAGAATAAAATACATGTACATTTGGGATTTTAAAAGATTTTGAATTGATCATTATAGATAAAGAAATAATTAAACTAATTATTCTAAACTATATTATCAACTACGAGCAATAACTAAATTATCAATAAAACGCTACGAAGATTTAAATCTAATTAATGAATATAAGAAACTACCATGAAGCAATTGTATCATACGAATCTAAATAAATCCAATATTCAAGCATGAAACGATTAAACTAATTGAACTAGTTCTATAATTAACTAAGAATTTAACTAAGCAATTAACTAGGAAATTAACTACGAAATCAACTAAGAGTTTAGAATACTTATTGGAACTAGTAAAAGCAATGAAAATCTCCAGCTATTCTGGAGTTGAACGTTGATCTTGGGCGAAGATTGAATCCCGAACGTGAAATTGAAGTCTCGGACTTGTCGTTCTTCGATCCTTGATCTCGGTATTCAAATCTTGTTATAAGATGTGCAATTTCGTTTATTCTAAGCTAAAATAACCTAAGATGTCGTGTGTCTCTCCAAAAATCCGAAATATGAAGGGTATATATAGATATAGCATGTCTTGGCGCATAAGAAACCCTAAAAATGAATTTTTGGCCGTCATATCGACGTAGCGTCGATCGACGCAGGCTGGCTCTCGGCGTCGATGCTGCCTGGTGCTCGCGTCGACTGGGCAGGGTCATCGACTGACGCGGTCATGGATCGACACAACATAGAGTCGCATCGACTGAGCGTCGATCGATGCACTCTTGGATCGACGCTTCAGAGAGTTGCGTCGATTGAGCGTCGATCGTCACGGGCAGGGACTCGCGTTGACGCTTGTGTCGATCGACGCTACTGAGACTCAGTCTCGTTTTCTCGATTTTCCTTCTACTCGTTCACCGGAAGGCTCGTTCTTCACTTTTGAACATCGAACTCATCTAATTACGCGCTGAACTCTTCCGGTTACTTAGCTGTAAGGTGAAAAACAACGAAATATCACCTAATTGCATCAATTATGATCAAAATACGGTAAAATAAGCTGGAACTATGAAAATACGAAATTAAGCTTAAATCATCCAACTTATACAAAAAACAAATAGAAAAACATACTAAAATACTAATAAAAGTAAGGACAAATCTACTCTAATCACCCGTACGATTATAGCGAACCCAACATTGATTTGGTGGCCTGGAGAGGTTGTATATACATAATATTTATCTTGAATTTCATGCTTTGTCGTCAGCTAATCCCCAGTCGCTTGGAGTTGCTATAGGTATATGTTGAGAATTTTATTCTTTGCGATTTTTTCATTTTTAGTTGTTTGCCTTTTTTGGACTTAAATTAAATTATGACTCTAGATTTATTTCCTAAGTGGACTTTAGGACTTTATTTAGTTTCCTTAGTTTCTATTTAACTCGTTTATCAAGACTAGAAGTCTTGATTATTTAAGGAGAAAGTAGCAACGCAATCACACACGACTTTTCAGCAAAAACGCAAGACAGTTTTTGAGACGCGGAACACAAGCAAGAGATTGACTTGGATCTACGGTTCAGCATAAGGCGATCTTCAAAGTTGCGTGACCAACGGAGAAGATCATCTCAAGCGTAGTGACAAGTATTTTTGTTTCAAGAGTTGATGCAATTGTTTTTCATATATTACTTTGCTATTTTGTAATTGATCTTGAACAACAAATAAGTAATATAGTTTTGGGGTTTGTACACTCAAGTTCGTAAGCACGTTTGCTTACGGACTAAAGATAAGTGTTTATTCAATCTCTTTTATTCCGCTGCTGTTTTATACGTAATTTGTTTGATGTTATTATTGGTGTTAAATCATCAATCATAACATCTGTTGTGTCTTGCAGATCATAATCTCCAAATTGATTGATGTTAGTTCTGGTGATAGACATAACATCACTTTTCAAAATCAAAGATCTATAAAACTATAATTGGTACCAGAGTAGGGTACTTGACATTAAGTATTTCGATTCTTATTTTGTAGATTCATTGGCATTATGGATGCTCAAGGGAATCCGAGACCTCCTATCCTCAACGGAGAGAATTACTCTCTCTGGAAGCAGAGAATGCGGTGGCATATCAAGAATATCGACGAACGAGCGTGGAGAACCATTCTGGTTGGATGGGAGAAACCACGAGTTACCGATGCTGATGGAGACACCATCATCAAGAAAGAAATAAACTGGACCGCTGATGAAATAGCAAATTCAAACTGGAATTCTAAGTGCATCAACACCCTCTGTGGATATGTTGACTCAAACTACTATAAAGTGATCAAAAAGTGCGAGTCAGCAAAGGATGCGTGGGATGTATTGCAAAGGGTGTGCGAAGGAACACAAAGTGTGAAGAGGTCAAGATTAAGAATGCTGACTGCTACTTTCGAGTCGATGAGGATGGATGAAAAAGAGTCCATCATGGACTATGCCATGAGACTTTTGGAGATCGCAAATGAGTGCAGAGAACTTGGCGAGGCCATGTCCAATTCGCGTCTTGTTGGAGAATTACTCAGATCTATTTCAAATAAGTTTAGCATGAAGGTGGTTGCCATTGAAGAATCAAAGGATCCTGATAATCTAGACTTCGATGACTTGGTTGGATCGCTCAAAACGTTCGAGATGGAACATCTTGGTTCCAACTCGAAAGAGAAGGATGTTGCCCTTACTTCTGATGTTAACTCGGATGATAACAGTGAAGTTGTTGATTGGAGAGAATTGTTAGATAAAATTGAAAGCACCACCCTTGGAGAGGAAGAAGTGTCTCTGGTCACTCAGAAGTTCAACAAACATTTGAGAAGAAAAAACAACATTGGAGGGACATTTCCAAAGCTCAAAATGGAGACACCACCTCCAAAATCTTCTAGACGAAAGCTTTTTAATTTTCAGCCCTCACCTTCCGAGTCCAAGACATCAAATTCCCCTAAACCTCTCAGTGAAATTCAATGTCACGAATGTAAAGGTTGGGGGCATGAAAAAAATGAATGTGCGAACACGTTGAGGAAAAAGAACTTGATTGCAAAGGAGTATGATGAAGATGAAAGTGATTCTGACTCATCTAAGTCAGTTCCTGCATTGTTTGCTAATGTTGTCTGGGATGACGACATCCCTGTTGATAACATCAATACCAACACCTTGTGTCTAAATGCAGAGGTTGAAGAAACAATTGACAAGTACAAGAAACTGTGCATGGAGTATGACGAACTGTTTGCCAACTGGGGAAATCAAGTTCTAAAGGTGAAAGCTCTCATGATTAGGGTTGAGAATCTAATTCATGAGAAGTATGATCAATTGAATATAATTGTTCGCCTGGAATCAGCTCTCACAAGGATATACTCGGAATCAGAACGAGTGAAGACCGATTTAAAGAAGGTTCAAGATACCCTCTCAAATCTCAACAAGGGAACTGCAAAGCTAGATGAAATTCTGGGAATGACATATCCAGAGTCCTCAAAGCATGTGATTGGCTACAAGGAAGAAGAAGTCAAAAGAGGTTCATGACAAGAAGTTTACTGACATGCAGTTCGAGGTTGGTCAATTAGTGCTTTATAATCACAAATGCAAGTTAGTTCTAAACGATCTCAAAACCGCATGGATTGGACCATTTTTGATTAAATAAATGGATGAGTATGGGGTAGCCACTTTGTACGATGAGAGCAAGAAGTCAAAATTTCAAGGGTGGAGTGTTTGAAGTTGCGTGACATGTATCTATATTTTCAAAACTATCTATGAAGCATGGCACGACTCTTTGCTTGAACTTATTTTCATCCTTGTTATACTTTGAAACTATCGTTTGTTCGAGGACGAACAAACCAATAAAGCATGGGGTAGTTGATTAACACGTATTTGTGCTCATTTTTATTAGTAATTTAACTAGTTTTTCCTATTGTTTTTGGTATAAGTTGGATATTTTAAGATTAAATTTGTATATTTGTATATTTGTATTTCTAGCTTATTTTACCTCATTTTGATCTTAATTGATGCAAATAGGTGAATTATCTCTGTTTTTTGCCTTATAGCTAAGTAACCGGAGGAGCTCAACACATAAAAGATGAAGATTGATGATTAAGAGATAAGAATCGAGCATTCCGGTGAAGAAGTAGCAAGTTTTTGAAGCTAACGGTTAGCTTTAGCGGTAGCCTTACCGCTAGTTAGCACCGTTACACCTAGCGGTTACCACATTGTTACCCACACCGTTAATCTAATTGCTAAAGGTGGACAGAGAGCCTAACGGCGCGACTAATGATTACACCCTTATCGCTATATTTACCGTTAGGGAAGAACAGAGACGCAAAAAGAAGAGTTAACAGTAACTCTTACCGCTACCGTTATCGGGCCCAGTAACTGACTTACTTGACTTGTTCCCCAAGAATTCAGAATTCTATAACTACCACATCATTAATCCAATTTTGGGGCGTACAATAGTCATTATAAACTTACCAAAAAGTATTCCTAGGGTTAGAAACATGTTTTCAACACCCAATAGCATAGATTGAAGTTCAAGATCAAGGATTCAAGGCTTGCAAGTTCCGAAGGCCGTTCGAGTTTGCGCAGCCCATTCTTCGACCAAGATCCATCGTTTCTCTTCAGAGTAGCTGGAGAATTTTCTACGTTTCTTAGATCTAATAAGTACTCTAATCCTTTTAATTGTTTTCTTAGTTTATTTTATATAGTTAATGCGTTTAGAATATCATTTTTATTAAACGTTCTCGTGTTTGATCTTGGGTTGATTATGAATTTAAATTCACTGAATACTTTAGATATTTGTTTTTAATATTAATTTAGTTTATTTCATGCTGATGAGGCATAAATAAGTCAGACCTGGATTGGGGTAGACCTGAACTGGGACAATTAAGGACAGGAAGCTAGGCCAGCTCAACCCTTGAGAAGGTCTGGTCTTCGCATAAATAGATCAGAGATGTTGAAAAGAGGATCTCTACGGCTCATGAATTATCCTGAGCTGGTGTGAATTCTTCATAAAACAATCCTTATAGAATGGGATCAAGACAAGCTCGAGTATCCTGATTTACAAGAGAGGGGGAGAGCAGGATCAGGGCAGACCTAGTACCCTGACCTCTTTCTAGGGGACAAGTGGGACCACTTGTCAGAATTGGTTGCTTAACGGCCCTTGATTCGCGGCCTTTGTTTCCGAGATCCCAGAAGGGGTCCCCGCTGAGGAACACTATAAATATCTCAGCCTTAAGGCTGAGAAAGGTATGTCATTCTTAGTGCATTCCTTTTCTTGCTCACTAAAACACTCCACATGCTTTCTGACTTAAGCATCGGAGAGGTTTCCACCGGAAAACCTCCGGTGGTCCTTTTCTGACGTGTTTGTGTGTGCAGGCCGGGGTAAAAGCACAGGTTTTAGGCGTGGTCATACTTTCTGGGTGAAACAATAGGTGTCGTCTGATTGAATATTTCTTAGCACTCTAAGAAATCGTCTCCGCAATAGTACGGAGTCGATTGTAGAGCGATAAGTTTTCCCGAGTCGTGTCTCTCGAGGATAGATATAATCGGCGCTAAGTGTTTTTAATCAATCTCTTGTTATTCTTAGTTAAACTAATCTAATCTAAGAAAGCATTAATCATTGGTTTGAGTTTTTGTGTTGTAGTCACTAAACTTGAATTGAAAAGAGAGAGTTTGAAAAAAAACATTAAGGCAAAGAGAGAGGAATTTAAAACTTGCTTGAAAACAATAATCTTAATAATAAAAATTAAACCTAATTAACAACCTTAATTAAGTTGAAACTACTAACTAAGAAGGCTTGTAAATTTAAAAGCTAAAAAGGAGAGAAAGTCAAACTTAAATTCAAAAGAAGTCAAAAGCATTTAATAGGTAAAAGTCAAATGTTTTAAAAGTGGAAAGCTTCTAATAACTTTCAAGGCTCCCATGTTGGTTTGGACAAGAAGAGTAAAAAGCTTCAACATGCAAGCTTCAATGGAGTTTTTACTACAAGAGAAAAATAACCTAGAAATTGGAAGAGAATTCAAAAATGCCAAGAGAAACACAACTAAGACTACAAATTAACTACCAACACATACCAACAATAAACAACACAAGAACAACACCAAATAAGGGAAAGATTACTACCAATATTACATTCCAACCAAAAGCTTCAAATGTAGAGTACAATCTTCAAAACACCAAATTCAACTTCATACAATAAAATCACAAAAGAGAGAGATTCCACCTTCTCCAACACTTGTGAATAACTACTAACTATCTAGTAAACTAGGCTAAATTATACTAGCTAACTAAGGATAATATCTAGGGATGCAATGGAATAGTGAAAATGAGCTTGGAAGAGATTGAATGGGGTTCAAAATCAACCAAGGAAGGATGAGGTAGGTGAAGGAAAGTGATATCTTATTTATAAAAAAACGCAGGGGCAAAAACATCAAAACGGGTCAAAAATCTGCGTGCCAGTCGATCGACTGGAATGCCCAAAATCACAAAACACTCTGCCCGCCAGTCGATTTCATCATCCCAGTCGATCCTTCAGTCGATCGACTGGCACTCAGTCGATCGACTGGAGTGCAGTCAATCGACTGACAGGCAGCTCCGGCTCGTTTTCTCGTCTTGCTCTAATCATCCGCCGGTTGTCGCTCCTCGTTCATGCTGTATTTTCTTGCTTTGCCCGTTCCAATCCGAGTCAAGTGGGATGCTCCGAGCGTGCGCGGGTCCCGCTTTGTCATCCTACGGCCAAAAATACGAAAAAGGGTAAAAATGTACGAAAAACTACTAAAAACTGCACTAAAGTTATAAAAACCTAAAACTAATAAAATCGGCCAAAATGACTCCTAATACACATAAAACCAAACAAAACACATGCAAGCGCGACACAAAATGGTAACAAAAATACGTACAAAAACATGCAAATCACCGTCTGTAGGAAGAAGATCAGCTAAGACGTGAGTTACACATGGCTTCAGACGGTCTACGAAAAAATCTGGTGGGGGAGCCGAGTGGCACGCCAAGCTACGCCGCACCATGGGGTATGCCTCGGTCGACAGGGCCATCAACGACAAGGCCAGAGGGGGCAGATCCATCAGTAGCAACTGGACCGAGAACCGTGCCACCCCCCTCTGACGGACCAACGCAAACCAACGGCGGATCATTGAACGAAAATTTCCTCAAGCAGCTGTCTGAGCTCATCGGAAAATCCATGGAAGTGGCCGTGGAGAAGAAGTTCGCGGAAATCTCGGCACCGCCATCCAACACACAACCAGCTCGGACAGTTCCCCAATCAGAAACGGAACCATTACGCAGCCAGCGCATGGATCGGACCCCCCTTCCAGACAGAGAAGAACACTTCTCTACCTCTGACAGTGAGACGTCGAGTCAGGTTAATCCAGGCCTTGCCGAGCAGATGCAGAGCCTGCAGAAAGAAGTAAGAGAATTCAAGAGGAAAATGACGAGCACTGATATGGTTCTGGCACGGAGAGGCACACCGTTTACTGAGGAGGTCATGTGTGATGATGTCCTGGCTTCCTATAGATCACTAGGCTTCGAGTATAGCGGGACAGCAGATCCATGGGATCACCTGAGACGCTTTGAAATTGCAGCAGCTGTGCACAAGTTCTCGGACACAGTCATGTACTGGGTCTTCCCGATGAATTTCATTAAGTCAGCCCAGCTCTGGTTTAGCCAGTTGCCGCCACGATCTATCAGTTACTTTGACGAATTCATCTCGGCATTTCTGCACCAGTTCACCAGCTGCAGGAAATACCAGAAAATGCCGCTTGAGCTGTTTAGTTTGAAGCACAAAGAGAATGAGAGCCTGCGCGCTTTTATCAATCGGTTTACAAATGCAAAACTGGAAGTGCCGTCGGCATCAGAAGAGCTCCTGGTTAACGCGTTAGCACAGGGGCTCAGGCGAGGAGAATTTTTCCAGTCGCTGGTTTTGAAGCCAGCACTGAAGTTTGGAGAACTCCTAGAGAGGGCAGAGAAGTACATTCATCTGGAAGAGGCCCTAGAAATCAAGGAGGAAGGAGAGAAGAACAGAGAGCGCCGATAAAGAGGTCCATGCCAGACCTAGCTGGAGGATGACCTCGCTTTGATAAGTATACGCCCCTGGCGACCCCTCAGGGGGAGATCTTATAGGCGATCGAGAGACATCCCGATCCTAAGTGGCCTAAGACTTACTCTCAAAAGCCAAGAAAGGAAATGTCTGACCAATTTTGTAGATACCATAATGAGTATGGCCATGACACAGATCAGTGTACCCATCTTAAGGACGAGCTAGAGAGAATGGTGCAGGCTGGGCATCTCAAAGAATATGTGCAGATGAGGAGAGAAGAATCCAGGTCTGGTTACCACAGTCATGATCGACCCCAGGGGAGCAAACAGGAGTAGGACAATGGGCGAAATGGCAAAAAACGACACGAGCAGTCCCAAATAATACGAGGAGAGATCCAAATGATCACTGGTGGTGAGTGGGATGAGCATTCTAAGCGAACTCAACATAGCTATGTCCAAGCTGCAAGAGATCTGGTTAGAAGGACACGTGAGGTGGGACAGATAGCACCGAGTCAGAGCATATGTTTTGGCTTTGAAGATGAGGATGGTATCTTGGCTCCTCACATGGATGCCTTAGTCATAACGGCCACCATCGCGAATTATAATGTGAAGCGGGTATTTATGGATACAGGAAGTGCTGACATCCTTTTCTATGATTGTTATTGGCAGCTAAGGCCAGATGTGGAATTGGAGGAAGTGACGACTTCATTGGTAGGGTTTGCAGGAGGAGCCTTGAAACCCTTGGGAGCAGTAAGACTTTTGGTTACACTGGGAGAAGAGCCGTACAGGATGACCAAGACAGTGCGATTTCTGGTGGTAGATGCGCCATCCTCGTACAATGCCATGCTGGGGAGACCATCCCTGAGCCAATTCCAAGCAGTAATTTCAGTGTATCATATGAAGTTGAAGTTTCCTGCTCAGAACGGAACAGGCGAGGTTAGGGGAGACCAGTATGCGTCCAGACAGACGTATGTCGAATGCATCCAGTGCAATGAAGAAGAAAGACAGAGCAAGAGATCTAGGGTGGAGAAAGTGATGCCAGAGCTGGCTCAGAGAAAAAAGGGTCTGATGTTGGTCGAGGTGGTCCCAGGGGATGATAGTAGGGTTGTGCGTGTAGGGACGACCTTGAGCCTGGAAATCTTGGTAGACCTGGTCCAATTTCTAAGGGATAATGCTGATGTATTTGCCTGGTCTCCACAGGACCTGGTGGGAATAGATCCAGCAGTCGTCGAGCACCACCTTAACATCAGCCCTGGACAGAAGCTAGTAAAGCAATGAAAATGCAACTTTGGTCCAGAGAAGGAGGCAATCATTGAGGCTGAGGTTGAGAAACTGTTGAAAGCTAAACATATCCAGGAAATACAATTTCCTGAGTGGCTTTCCAACGCAGTATTAGTCCCCAAGACTTAGGATGACTGGCGCATGTGTATAGATTTTCGTGATCTTAATCGTGCCTTCCCTAAAGACCACTACTCCTTGCCACGAATAGATCAGCTAGTTGACTCTACGTCGGGATGCGAGTTGTTAAGCATGATGGATGCCTCGCAAAGCTACCATCAGATCAGGCTAGCAAAGGAGGATTGGAAGCGGGTTAGTTTCATAACCCCGAAGGGAACATACTGTTACGTGGTGATGCCATTTGGGATCAAGAATGCAGGTGCCACGTACCAGAGGCTGGTGGATAAGATGTTCAAATTACAGTTGGGGAGGAACATGGAGGCATACGTTGATAACATGTTAGTCAAAAGCGTGAAGGCGGCCTCACATGTGGATGATCTAAGAGAAACCTTCGATACCCTGAGAAAGTACAGGATGAAGCTTAACCTCAAGAAGTGCGCGTTTGGGGTCAGAGCTGGCAAGTTCTTGGGGTATATGGTCACGGAGAAGAGGATCGAGGCTAATCCAGAAAAGGTAAGAGCTATTATGGAAATGCAAGCACCAAGAAACTTCAAGGAGATGCAATGCCTGGCAGGACGAATCAATACTTTGAGTAGATTTATCTCGCGCTCAGCTGAGAAGAGCTTACCATTTTTCCATGCCTTGCGCAAGAAAGTTGGTTTCAATGGAGTAACGAGTCTGAAGAAGCGTTTAGGATGTTGAAAGAGCACCTGGCTAGTATGTCACTGCTTACTAAGCCAATTCAGGGCGAGCCTTTAATTTTGTACTTATATGTCGGGCAACAGGATATCAGCTCAGTTTTGCTTAGGGAAGAAGGCAAATTATAGAAGTCAGTATATTACTGGAGCAAAGTATTACATGATGCCGAAATTCGATACGTCGATGTGGAGCGGGCAATGTTAGCCTTAGTGGGTACAGCACGCTACGGCCCTACTTCCTCTCATGTGGCATAATTGTGCGAACCAACCTGCCATTAAAGGCCATCATGGACAATCCAGAGGCGTCAGGGCGGCTGGTTAAGTGGGTAATTGAGCTTAGCGAGTTTTATATAACCTTTGAGGCCAGAACAGCCATCAAAGTGCAGGCATTGGTTGACTTTGTGCAGGAAATGATCAGCTCTCCCGAAAATAGAAAAGAATGGATGATTTTTACGGATGGTTCGGTAGGAAACCAGGGCTGTGGTGCAAGAATAGTATTAATTGATCCAGCAGGTATACCTACCGAGTATGCAGTGCGGATGAACTATGCTCTATCCAATAAAGCGGCTGAGTATGAGGCCCTTCTGAGAGGAGTTCAAATGGTTAAAGACTTGGGGGCAGAGCAAGTGTGTGTGAAGGTTGATTCGCAGCTGGTGTGTAGGCAAATCAATGGCGACTTCGAAACGAGAGATGAACACATGAAGAGATATCTAACACGGTTCAAGGAACTAGCCAAGGATATGAAGGCCCTGTCTGTCCTTCATATTCCGAGAGAAGAAAATGGGAGAGCAGACTATTTGTCTAAGGTATCCAGCTCAGCTGTTGATTTCGAGGAGAGAATAATCACCTTACTGATGGCCGACAGTGAGTTTGGGACAGAGCTGGTATGTTTGGTGGAAGAGGGAGAGGACTAGCGCACTCCCATCAAGACGTATCTGGAAAAAGGAGAGCTGCCAGAGGACAAGAAAGAGGGACTGAAGGTGAGAACCAGGTCTGCTCGATTTTGTTTAATCTAGGGAACATTATTCCGACGAGGATTTGGGCAGCCCTTACCAAAAGTGTTTTGATCCCTTGGACAAGGATGTGGTTGGTCGCTTCCACTTGTCCATTTGTTTAATCTAGGGCACCCTTATCCTCAAATAAATCCATGAGGGTTGTTGTGGAAATCATATGGGAGCAAGGGCCTTGGCCAGTAAAGTAATGCGAGCTGGTTATTTTTGGCCATCGCTACGGAAAGAGGCGGAGGACTTCGTTAAGAGATGTGAGAAATGCCAGAAGATGTCTCCCTTGACTCACCAACCAGCAGAGGAGCTCATGACAATGAGCTCTCCCTATCCCTTCGCGAAATGGGGGATAGACCTGGTCGGCCCTTTTCCAATGGCTCCAGCCCAAAAGAGATTTTTAATTGTAACCATTGATTACTTTAGAAAATGAGTGGAGGCCGAAGCTCTGGCAAAGATTACAGAGGAGGCGGTAATGGGCTTCATTTGGAAAAATATTGTGTGTCGGTTTGGCATGACAAGGGTCATGGTCTCAGGTAATGGCACCCAATTTATGGGAGCCAAAATCAGGGCTTGGTGCGTTAAAATGAAGATTCAGCAGCACTTTACATCCGTTTACCACCCACAAGCAAATGGACAAGTGGAAGTGACCAACCACATCCTTGTCCAAGGGATCAAAACACTTTTGGAGAGATCAGGGGGTAAATGGGTAGAAGAGCTAAGTGCGATACTGTGGGCCTACCGCACCAACCGTAAGGAAAGCACGGGTGAGACCCCCTTCAGTTTGGTTTATGGCACTGATGTCGTTATTCCAACAGAGATCGGTCTTAAAACCCACCGAATACAGAACTTTGATGAAAATCAAAATAATGCATTGATGACGCGCTAGAATTGATCGAAGAAAAAAGAGATCGGGCAGTGGTCAGGATGGAGCATGTGCGAGGGCGGATTCGGGCTGCTTATAACAAGACGGTCCGACAGAGATATTTCCGGGTGGTAGACCTGGTCTTACGACGGGCTGATCTGTGAAAAGCTAAGGGGAAGCTGGATGCTACATGGCAAGGACCATTCCGGATCACACAAGTCTTGGCAGGAGGTGCTTACAAGCTGGAGGAAATGGATGGAACGGAGATACCTCGATCTTGGAATATTTCAAATTTACGTAAATTTTATGTGTAATATGATTTTGCAAAGTTTATTATATAATAATAATGCAGGTTCGTCCTTGTTTACAACTAGGAAATCTCTCAAAAGCCAGGATTGGCTAAGGGCGGATGCCCCATTTTCCTGACCTGATTGTTAGTTTAAGCCAGGATTGGCTAAGGGTGGATGCCCAATTTCCCTGACATGATGTCAGTTTAAGCCAGGATTGGCTAAGGGAGGATGCCCCATTTTCCTGACCTAATTGTCAGTTTAAGTCAGGATTGGCTAAGGGCGGATGCTCTATTTTCCTGACCTGATTGTCAGTTTAAGCCAGGATTAGCTAAGGGCGGATGCCCCATTTTCCTGACCTGATTGTCAGTTTAATCCAGGAATGGCTAAGGGCGGATGCCCCATTTCCCTGACCTGATTGTCAGTTTAAGCCAGGATTAGCTAAGGGCGGATGCCCCATTTTCCTGACCTGATTGTCAGTTTAAGCCAAGACTGGCTAAGGGCGGATGCCCCATTTTCCTGACCTGGCCTGATTGTCAATTTGAGGCCGGATACTCGTAAAAGCACCTGACCTGGCTATTAGATCAAGCCAAGAATGGCTGACTCAAACTTTTGTGCACCCCTTTTACTAATTGATTTAAAAGCACGTTAGTTTGCTCGCAAGTGTACGAGGTAACTGTAGGGTGATGAGTTTGACTCGAGRCGTATCTCTCGAGYAAACAACTGTTCGGTCCTTTCGATGTTTTTCTCAATTTATGAACTAAAGTAAAATACATGTACATTTGGGGTTTTGAAAGAGATTGAATTGATCATTATAAACTAAAGKAATAATTAAACTAAAKCTAATTACTCTAAKTAGATTATCAACTACGAGCAATAATTAAACTATCAATGATACGCAYCCATAAATTAAACCTAATTAACAAATKTAAGATCATAAGCATAAGAAATTACCACTAAGCAATGAATCATAAGAATCTAATAACGAATAACTAAGCATAAATCAACTCGCATAAATAAACTAAAGTAYTCCAATATCCAATACTCAAGCATAAAACGATTAAACTAATTAAACTAGAATTAACTAATAAATTAACTAAGAAATTAACTACGAGATTAACTAAGAGTTTAGAGTACTTATTGTAACTACGAAAAGCAGTAAAAAGCTCCAGCTATTCCGGAGTTTGAACGTTGATCTTGGGCGAAGATTGAATCCCGAACTCGAAATCGATGTTTTGGACGCTTCATTCTTCGATCCTTGATCTTCGTCTTCAAATCTCGTAATGAGATGTGGAATTATGTTTATTATTAGCTAAAATACCCTAGGGGGTCGTGTCTTCTCTCAAAATCCGAAATAATGAGGGTTTATATAGATATTGCAAGTCTTAGCACACAAGAAACCCTAAAATCCGAATTCTGGGCCGTCGCGTCGACGGTGCGTCGACGTAGCGTCGACTGACGCGTGCTGGTGCTCGACGGGACTCGGCAGACTTGGTCGGCAGGTGTGCGCGTCGGCTGGGCGGGTGCATCGACGGGGTGCGTCGACATCGACGCTTCAGCAAGTAGCGTCGATGTTGCGTCGACATCGGTGCGTCGACATCGACGCTTCAGCAAGTAGCGTCGACGCTGCGTCGACTGGCGCAGGCCATGGCTCACGTCGATGGTGCGTCGACGGTCGCGTAAGTCGACGCGACTGAGCTTCTGTCTCCGTTTCTCGGTCTTTTGCTACTCGTTTCACCGGAAAGCTTGTTCTTGTACTCTTGAGCATTGAACTTCGTATTTTACGTGCTAAACTCTTCCGGTTACTTAGCTGTAAGGTGAAAACAACGAAATATCACCTATTTGCATCAATTACGATTAAAATACGGTAAAATAATTCAGAACTATAAAAATACAGAATTAAGCTTAAATCGTCCAACTTATACCAAAAATAAATAGAAAAACGAACTAAAAAGCTAATAAAAACAAGGGCAAATCTACTCTAATCAACTACCCCACGCTTTATTGGTTTGTTCGTCCTCGAACAAACGAT
>BMAC01000191.1:485138-515797 GCA_014905375.1 Phtheirospermum japonicum
ATAACATACATGTACATTTGGGGGTTTGAAAAGATTGAGTTGATCATTATAACTAAAGCAATAATTAAACTAAATCTATTTAAACTAATTATTCTAACTAAATTATCAACTACGAGCGATAATTAAACTACTTGAACTCAAGAACTAAGAATTAATAGCAACTAATCTAACGGCATGAATATAATAAATTATCACTAAGCAATGTATCATATGAATCTAAGATTAACGAATAACTAAGCATAAATCAATCGCATAAAACCAACTAAATTAACCAATATCCAATAACAAGCATAAACGATTAAGCTAATTAAACTAGTTCTAGCATTAACTAAGAATTAAACTAACAATTAAACTAGAAATTAACTACTAAATTAACTAAGAGTTTAGAGAACTTATTGAAACTAATGAAAGCAGTAAAAAGCTCCAGCTATTCCAGAGGTTGAACGTTGATCTTGGGCGAAGAATGAATCCCGGACTTGAATTTGACGTTTTGGACGCGTTGTTCTTCGATCCTTGATCTCCGTCTTCAAATCTCGTTATGAGATGTGGGATTATTGTTATTATAAGCTAAAGTACCCTAAGAGGTCGTGTGTTCTCCTTAAAATCCAAAATATAGAGGGTTTATATAGATTTTGCATGACTTGGCGCATAAGAAACCCTAAAATCCGAATTCTGGGCCGTCGCGTCGACGGGGCGTCGACTGATGCGTGCTGGTGCTCGGCAGACTTGGTCGGCAGGTGTGCGCGTCGGCTGGGCAGGTGCGTCGACGGTGTGCGTCGACATCGACGCTTCAGCAAGTTGCGTCGACAGTGGTGCGTCGACATCGACGCTTCAGCAAGTAGCGTCGACGTTGCGTCGACGGAGCGTCGACTGACGCGGTCATGACTCGCTACAATGGCTCGCGTCGACGGTCGCGTCAGTCGACGCGACTGCACGTCTGTCCCTAATTCTCGATCTTTTGCTACTCGTTTCACCGGAAAGCTTGTTCTTCACTTCTTGAACATCGAACCTCGACTATTACGCGTTAAACTCTTCCGGTTACTTAGCTGTAAGGTGAAAAACAARGAAATATCACCTACTTGTATCAATTACGATCAAAATACGGTAAAATAAGCTGGAATTATAAAAATACGAGATTAAGCTTAAATCGTCCAACTTATACCAAAAACAAATAGAAAAACGAACTAAAAAGCTAATAAAAATAAGGACAAATATACTCTAATCAGAAGTCATCCAGTTTTTGTCTGGTGAATTATTGAATAAGTGGCGTGAACAGTTGCCCAGCACTCGGTTATCCTCCCTCTACTCAGTGTTACATAAGGTGGCGATTTTCAACTGGGTGCCCACGAAGAATGCAATGGTTTTGACCCGACCTCAAGCTCAGTTTTTGTACAAACTTGGTCGGGGAATCAAGTTCAATTTCGGTCAACAGGTGTTTGATTCCATAACCAGGTTTGCCACAACCAAAACCGCTTCCTCTCTTTTTTTTCCTTCTCTTATTTATAGCATCCTGGAGAATCAAGGCCTTACGACTTCTGAAGATGATGTTCTGACTAGAGAGGCTGAGTGGTTCACCTTACATAGCCAACACTTGGCTGGGGCACGTGTCATGGATCTCCCTTGGTAGGCGCCCATTCGGGCTGGTGTTGCCTCTGGTGGCAGTTCTGACATTCCCGACATCGGTCCCAACATGGTTCGTCTTCCTGCTCAGGTTGTGCGTGCTCAGGTCATTCTACTGGATACCCAGATTGCCCAGCTCCAGGCCCTGCGAGGCTCTTTATTGGAGGCCCTTTTGGCTTCTGAATAAAAAGGGGGAGAAGATGAGGCCGAAGATGGTGACGATGTTGCTGATGGTGCTACTGCTGATGGTGCGAATGGTGAAGCTGCCGAGGTGTTGGAAAGCTTAGCCAATGAGAAGAGGAGGAAAAGGATTCGTTCAAGAAATAGGAAGGTGAAGAAAATGAGGAGGCTACTAAGGAAAGGAAAGTTGAGGGTGAAGGAACTTCGACGTCTTTTCGTCGTGCAAAGAGGATTCGTGGTCTTTGAGTTCCTGTGTTTTTGTCTCATTTCCTTTTGTCTTAATTGCGTTTTGAAAAAAAAATTATGTTGCTTTAAACGTTGTTTATTTAGGGAGAGTTGTTCAACTTAGGGGGAGTTTCAGTATGATTTGTTTTTTCTGTTGCGTCGTTTGTATATTGTCCAGAAAGGCAAAAGGGGGAGATTGTTGAGAACTTTATTCTTAGCAATTTTTTCTTTTTTAGTTGTTTGCCTTTCTTGAACTTAAATTAAATTAGGACTCTAATTTCATTTCCAAAGTGGAGTTTAGGACTTTATTTAGTTTCCTTAGTTTCTATTTAACTTGTTTATCAAGACTATGAGTCTTGATTATTTAAGGAGAAAGTAGTAATGCAATCACACACGGCTTTTCAGCAAAAACGCAAGATGGATTTTGAGAAGCAAAACACAAGTAAGAGATCGACTTGGAGTTACGGTTCAGCATAAGGAGATCTTCAAAATTGCATGACCAACGGAGAAGATCATCTCAAGCGTAGTGACAAGTATTTTTGTATCAAGTTGATGTAATTGTTTTTTATATATTACTTTGCTATTTTGTAATTGATCTTGAAGAACAAATAAGTAATATAGTTTTCGGGTTTGTACACCCAAGTTCGTAAGCACGTTTGCTTACGGACTAAAGATAAACCGTGTTTATTCAATCTCTTTTATTCCGCTGCTGTTTTATACGTACTCTGTTTGATGTTATTATTGATGTTAAATCATCAATCATAACATCTGTTGTGTCTTGCAAATCATAATTTCCAAACTGATTGATATTAGTTCTGGTGATAGTTATCACGAAACATAACATCACTTTTCAAAATCAAAGATCTACAAACTACAGTGTACCATTAATCTTCATTTTATTTGTTTATTTCAGTGCATATGCATGTCAATTGAGTAATCTTCAATTTTGCATCCGGGGCTACCTCAAGATTTTGCTCTTCAGACTGTCAACAAAATATAAAACCGCGAGTTTGTTTTAGAATTTAACATTTTATTTTTCTTTTAAACATATTGAAATGAACTCGAGAACGTCGATGCTTATATTTACATCCGCTAATTATTGTGAGTAAATTATGTTTTTTATGTTGAGAAAATTGACTAAAAATTGTTTAATGATGATGCTTATATAATAGTTTTTCCATGGCAATCAGGTAGGATATGTTTGTTATGTTTCAACACTCAAGTTTACGAATTCCTGTCAGTGCATATTTCAACAATGAAAGGAATCAATGGTATGTAATTTGACTGGTTTAGGTCCTTTAGTTTTTGTTGACTGGATGTAACACATCGATTTCTGCCTTCATATAGAAGGCATAATACAGAGAATTTTTTTTTACCAATAGATTTAATATATTATGGTTTTTGAAGTTGGAAACCAGTATATTTAATCATCACTTTATCCAGTAGAGTCCAACATTGTTATATAATATAGCTGGATTGGAATTCAAATTTAAAAGAGCTTTTATATTCTAAATATATTTTATATAAGGGAAGAAAATAATTTTTATGAGATATGAGCTAATTTAATATGGTTAAAGTGAAATTATCACGGACAACTAGCACGTTTCTAGATGTATGTAAGTTCTTTTTGGTTAAATATGCTATCTTTATGGTTTCACCTTGATAGCTCAAGCTAGGTTGTATATCGAAAAATTTTGTCCATACCGATACAGATACCGTAACGAACATATACCTAAAATTTCATATTGATATCGTACCAAATATGTCGGTATAAGAATTTTCGGTAAATTACAGGACACATACCGTACTGTACCGTACCGATATATCGGTAATGATATAGGTATTATACCGTTCAAACCGAATGCAACAACAAACATTACAAAAATTGTATACCGAATACCGATATATTACCGATATTTTTGTCCGAATAACAATATTTTTTGGTATTTAGGTATATATACCGAAATATCAATATTTTTTTCGATATTTTGGTATATACCAAATTATCGATTTTTTCTATTCGCATACCAATACCGTACCATACCGAATATCACGGTATACCAAAAATACGATATTTTTCGTTATTATTTTGGTACGGTAAATGCGGTATTTCAGTATTTTTTTTTTCCACCCCTAGATCAAGCGTAGCCTACTCCCCTGGAACACATAGATCATAACACCTATACTAAAAAAAAAGGTCAGATAGGGAACTGAAAAGGTTTTTCGGTGAAACACCTCTGATGCTTATGTCAATGCTCGGATGATATTTGGTGGAGTAAGGGCTAACATAAGAATAAAAGAGGTGATCTAAATTAATCTGCATTTGATGTATTTATAGAAATCCATTTTAGGGTTTCCACGAAATTTCGTGCCCTCTTTCGGAAATACAAGGCCGCTACACCACGTCATCCATTTAGATCCTTCTATTCCAATTTGCTCCGATCATATAACTCGAGCCAAGCCCTTAACTCAAGCTGAGACCCTGAGCATAGGCATGAGGGCCTTAGTGTTGGAACTCAATACCTCTATCTTTTACTTAAGAATTTATCTAGAGCATTTTCGATATCCTAAGCTTTATGGCTTGCAACGACCTCAAAACCTAACCCTGGACATCATGGCTTATGTCAAGCTCAATGCTTCACCCTGAACCTATATCGGGACCTCTTATTCAAGTCTATTTTATCCCGAAATAATTACTCAAGAGAAGCTTATTCATTTTGATGTTCTATTTCGAGAAAAATTCTTGCCTCGTGGGGTTTAATAAAACCCAATTCATATTCCGAAAACTATGCCTTGAGCCTCAATTTGTCTCTTGCTGGAAAGGGTTTCAGTTGTAATAACCAAGAACCAACCTACCCACTTTTCTTTCATATTCTTTTTTTTTAGCCTCCACCGAACCATTCGAAGGACCCCGATCCTTTCCTTCGAGCTCAAACCCTTGCATATCAATTTTGGGTAAGAATATCAAGAACTGAGGCTGTTACTTCAAATTCAAACCCCGGGCTATGATTCTGAACCTTCAGCACGGACTCTCTTAGCCTTAGAGCCTGCGCTTCGAGCCACCAAACTGAGTTGTCGGCATGGGTTTTCTGGCACAATGTAAAAAACTTTGACCCTTTACCTTGAGACCTATCTCGAGCTGTAGATGTAGGTTTTCTGGCATAATGTCTAGATCTTCAAGCCTAAACCTCAATCTATCATTGTACATTTTCTGGAACATTGTCCCCAATCTCAAGCCTAATCCTTGAGCAGACAGTGTGGATTTTCTGGCATAGCGTCCCAAACCCCGATCTTACACCCTGAGCCTAAAACTTGAGCTTTACACTTCGAACCAATCTCTAGTGACCTAATATCAGCCACACCAGAACTTATAAAGCCCATTAAGCTTCTCAAATAGATTTTAAGGCCCAATTTCAGCCACACCCAAACTCATGAAGCCCATTAATCCCTTCCATCCAGACTTTTTTTACCTAATTTAAGCCATATCCGAGCTCCTAAGGCCCATTAAGCCCTTTCATCTGGACTTTTCAGGCCCAATTTTAGCCACACCCGAGCTCCTAAGGCCCATTAAGCCCTTTCATCCAGATTTTTTCCAAGCCCAATTTCAGCCATACCTGAGCTCATGAGGCCTATTAGGGTTTCCCTCATGGCCCCCTGCTATCTTGTTCCTTTTCCTGCTCAAACCATTGGTCTTCTCAAGGAGATATGGACCATTTATTTCGTTGTTGATCAACGGTTGAGATGGTATTTCTTGGGGTTTCCCCTCTATATATTCTAAGTCCTAAAACTTCATTCTCATTCTAATCCTTTAATTTCCTACTACCTCCCCCTCTATCATAAAAACTCAGACTCTAATAAGATAGTTTTGCTTGTTGTTCTTCGTTGTTCTTCATCATTCATATTGTTCTTAAGTTTCCAGTAGTTGATTCCTAAGTAGATACCATTCAACCCCTCTTTTTAACTTATCGTTTATTTTTTATTGTTTTTCTACTTTTTTATTATTGTATATTTGTTATGTCTACCCATTCGTCATCTCACACTGATCCCGATGCTGGTCCAAATCCCCATGTGACCCCTTCTACTCGGGACTCCTGCGAGGGTTAGGGGTCCATAGGTCTTTCCTCGTCGCCTCAAGATGAATATCCCTTATCCCTGGCCTATTCTGGTGAGACAATAACCACAATAATATCCAACTTAGACCTTTGACATATATCTCGCATCATTTCCAATAAAACACTTGTGTATGTGCGTACCAATATTGCTTTGCCTTCATCTCTATAACCGACTCTTCCTTATAAGGAGGATAGAGCCCCTTACCCTCCTCCTGGCTGTCTAACCTTATATGTTTGTCAACTCGATGGAGGGCTTCGCTTCCCTATTCCTCCTCCGATGATGGAGATATCTCATGTTTATGAGATCCCCCTACATGGATAGGTTTATCTTGGTTGCTCGATATCTAGGAATCACGCTACATCTACCCTACTCTTTTATATTTTCCAAGTTAAACCTCTGCAGACCCCTGGGTTCTACTACCTCTCATCTCAAGGTGAGACCAAATTTCTGGACAAGGCCCCTACCCCTAATCAAGAGTGGAAGCAGCGCTTCTTTTTCGTGAAATCCTTCAAGGATTGGGACTTTCCTACTGAGTGGATATGGAAGATCCCTTACCAATGCAATTACAATATCAATAAACATTATCTTGGTGTGCAACACCTTGTTGACCAGATAAAAAACAAACCTGTGATCTATCTTGACTCATTTTTGATTCCCTATCATACCACTACGACCTTAAACCCTTTGAGTTTCCTTTGGAAGTTGATATCAGTAAAAGAATATACACGTTTATTTTACCCACTTGGTTCACCCTTTTTATTATTACTCATTTTATCTTGTTCCCATTTTTATAGACACTATGGTCAAGAGGTGCAGAGCTAAGGATAATGAGCCCAAGGAAAATATTATATATGTGGGTCGAGCTCGACCCAAGGCTTTTCTTCCTCCATCTGGTGGACAATCGGTGAATCTTTCTTCCACGAGTGCCACTGAGTCCATACCTCTAAAGAGTGTAGCTGCTGGTCCGAGCTATCTTAACTCCAAGAGGGCTGAGGGGGCTCCACCAAACTCAAAACTGCCATCAATACCTCGAACTAAATATTCTTCACTTAGAGCATGACAAGGAATGAGGGTGGTCATACATCTATCTAGTATATGCAAGGGATATGCCCTACCCCAAACGTGGAGCTTTTTAACAAATAAGGGTATAAGGGTCTGATTGAAAACTGGTTCTGAGGTCTTTATTAGGTAGCCTCAATCTCTCCATACTTGCATTTTCCAACTTATAACATGTATTTTTATAACTGGTTTTCCTTGTAGGCTTTAGCCATGACCTCTGTGGTCGCTCCTCGTGCTTATCATGGCTTTAATGATCCTCGACTGTCTACAGATCTAAAGGTTGTGCAAGATAAGGTCTCTGAGCTTAACTCCAAGATGGTAGACCTGGTGTGATCTTTTAAATATAGTCTGCTTTGACGGACTCTCAAGAAGCTGCTGCAGCCTCTCAAACCTAAGCTCAAGCACGGATTGACTCCTTCGAGGCTGAGCTAGAAACCATGAGGAATGAGCATACTACCGAGGTTAAGCGAGCTCGCATAGAAGGCATCAATATGGGCCAAGAGACTTTCCTCCAATATCAAGTGGGCCTATCCTTGGTGTAACGAGTTCGTGAAGCTACCCAAAAGATATTTGTCCACTCTAAGAAGTTTTATGACACTCTAGTGGGGGTGGTTCCTTTTTATGCCGACTATATTCTGGACAAGGTGAAAGAGTGGGTGGTGTCGGAAGGTTCAGTAGAGACCTTTGACAAGAATGGTGTTTCGGATGATGCTCCGGATCACCAGAACCTTGGGGCAAGAGATGAGGGTTCCCGGATCAACTTAGTTGATGTCGCAGACTTTTTGGATTATGTTCTCCATCACTTCGACCATGAAGCTCCTTCTCCGAGATTCGACGATCCTTTGTTCCTGATTGCCCGAGATTACCCGGATGCCACTCCTGTCATCGGGAATGAGGAGGTGGATTTTGATGAGTTAGTCACTCTTACTCAAGGCCAACCAAGTACTATCATGGAGGCCTCGATGAATACCTCTGACTATAGCGAGCAACATCTCTAAGTTTATTTTCTTCTAAGTTTGTTTAGATTTTAGAATTTCTTTCTTTTATTCGATAGGGTATCATATCTTGTTTATGTACGGTCGGGTCTTTCTTTGTAACGGACCCCTTCTGAATGTAACTCCATCCAGTTAGGTCTATGTAGGAAACTCTTTGTCTAACGAAATGTTAGTCTTTTTGCTATATAACTTTAAATAGTTCTTCGCTATGACCTCCTTTTCTTTGGTTTTTCTTAGCTGGATAATTTTCTTGATCGAATTTGTGTACCCCCCAACTAGTTGTTTTGCCATGAATTAATTTATGCCGAAACACTAGGCGAGCAAGATTTGATGTGGGTCTAGTGTATTTGGGCCCTAGCTTTTCACTGATCTCAAGGGACACTCCCTCCACATTATTCTCAAGCTCAAAACTATTACCTCGGCGTTGGAGCTTCAAGCTATAAGCTTAAACCAATTAACCTAGAGTACCTTTTACCCAATGTCGGTGTGCTCCTAGTATACTTTAGGCAATCAAATTATCTTTATTCAAAATATAGGCGAGAAAATAACACCTTATAAATGCACTACCCTTAGGTATTTCCTTATCAAGGAATCTTGACTTGATTTTTCGACTTTCTTTGCATCATGTTTGGTGATTTGTACATATTTATGTGTGTGTTTGTAAGTTTTTGTGTGTGTTTTTATGTGATTTAGTTAGGATTGAGTCGTGTTTTGTCTCGTTTTTTCTTTTTTGCATTTTTCATAACTTTTGTTGTCTTTTAGTACTTTTTATATTTTCTCATATTTATGTAGATTTTTATGTTATTTTGCTTTTCTTGATTTTGGGATAATCGAGCAAGCCCAAGCGCATTCTCGAAGATCAAAACGAGATCGATTTGATGAAAAGATGACCCGAGCCCAGGAAGCACAACCATCGATCGATGCCCGATCGATAGCCAATCGACACGCCGCATTCCGCCTACGTCGATTGCATAGAGTCGACCGAATGGTTGAGGATTACCCGCCATCGTTAATCGATGGGGAATCGACGCTCCATGGATAAATGACCATTTTCCATGCGTCAACAGCTTTCATCGATCAATACATCATTAGTGGAAGAGGTATCATCGATCGACGAAAGGCCATTTTTTTAGCTATTTTGTCAAAATTACTAGTTTTTCCCTAACTTCACCTATTTAAACCCACAAATAGCTTCATTGGGTGGCCTCTGAACCCCTTAAGGTTTGAGAGCCCAAGCCTTATCCTCTTGTTTTCATCCTTTTGCACCTTCAAGCATAAAGTCTTTAGTAGCTTAGCTTAGCTTGTAAAACTTTAGTTTCGTACTTAGTTAGTTTAGTTTGTAGTGTGGATTAGCTTAGTGTATTGTGGTGAAGTGTTGTAATCTTTAGATTTTGTAACTTTGATGAACAATTCTATTTTGGATAATTTCTAATTCATGTTCTCTTGCATCTTTCTTGTTAATTTCTGAATGTTTGAAGTAATTTGTTCTCTTATGCGTGGGTAGTAGTTTAGATGTTTAAGCTTATTTTGTGTTGTTCATGAACCTTTCAATTTCTCTATTATCGTCTTCTTGATCTAGTTTCAAGCCTCTTTCCCTTTTTCGCGTAGTGTAGAAAGTTGGTAGTAAAATGTAGATGGGTATAGCCAAATAGTCATTCTCTTGCACTTAGTTGTTATTGTAGTCAGGATCTTTGATTAAGATATGTTCAAGCATTGTAGTTTGTTTGAATTTCTAGTGTATTTTTAATGTTCTTTTCCCTTATAGCTTTGTTTTATTTTATTTGAGTTTGATTTATGAGTTTATGATTTCATTATCTTGAATTATGAGTTTCTCCATTATGTTCATGCTTGGCCTTAGTTTATGTTATTGTATTTCTTAATGATTCTAGGTTAGAGTTTATGGGTCAAGGGTCTAAATGAGTTTGGAACAATCAATTGATAACTATTGGGTGTTTAATTGAGAGTCAGGATTGACAACCCCAGTTTGTAGATTAAGTGTTCGATGAATTATCAATTGATCGTGGAGACAATTTTTGAACTCTAGACCCTCATTTTGTTAATCTTTTCAAAATATTTGATTTTATTTATTTTCATTTAAATTATACTCCTAGTTGCTAAAAATCCAAAACCTAGAACTGATCGTGTGTTTAGTGTACCTTTTTCTTTACTTTCTCTTCTTGTGATTCAAACACAAAAATCGATTTCAATTATCCTTCATCTAGAGATTCAACTTGAGTCACCTATCACACTACGATTTACCCCATTCTCTAGCAGGTGATCCTTAACTTTTTATAAAATATTAGTGCATTTGAGATCACTTCATCTGGTTTGTCCATCAGCCCCCCACCAGATGCTTAGGAGCTCCAAGAGGAAATCGATAAGCTCCGCCGCCAACTGGAGAAGAAAGGACAGAAGTCGTCTGTGCATCACATCCTTCAGCTTCATGAGGAGGTGTTGGATATCCATGACCAAGTGGATCGCCTATTCAAGGTGAACGAGACTCTTGCTACTAATACCAGAACTGAGGTACGACGAGATGATGCGCATTACCTCAAATTTCATGAAGTGGATCATGCCCTCTAAAGCCTTAAGAATGCATGTCGCCACCACCCTAACTAATCATGTTTTACTTTTTACTCGAGCTCGCACTGAAGTGTTTTTTTAAGTGTAATAAGGTGCCGACCTTTCAAATTGGACCCCATCGTTAATAAGTTTACCTTTCAGTGTTTTCCATCATTTGATCAAGCGAGGCTTAATAGCACGCTGGCGTCCGCTTTTATTATTTCTCTTAGCCCATTATAGGCTATGCTTTATGTTTAGGTTTTTACGTGAAACTTGTAGCCTTATGCATTTTTGTGCTTCGTGTTCGGGCTTCTGCCCTCTAGTTTTGATTGACATTTGCAAATCTGTACACCTTGAGCCTTCTAATCGACCCATCGTTATTTAGGACTTTGCATGTTAATGCTTTAATGAGAAATTAAGGCCCATCACATGAGGTACAATATACGTTTTTACTCCCTTAGTAAAAAGAAATTGGATGCATGTAATTAATAACTTAATCATGCTGAGCAAACTTGAGCATGAATGGGAAAATAGAGACTCTCATTCGACCCCTCATCTTCTCCATCCAGAGAAAATATTTTTCCCTCTTTTCATCTAATAGGTCCAGGGAGTCCAATATCATCATCTCATTTTATTTTTGCCAAAAACTTGCACTTGGGAAGTCTCTGCGCAGATCTCAGCTGGTATTACCGCATCCATGCCATACACCAAGCTCAAAAGGGTCTCTACCATATCTTCTTTTGGGTTAGTGCAATAGGCTCACAGAACAGAGTTGAGTTCCTCGACCCACTTTCCTCCTACCCTATCCAATCAGGTCTTAATCCCCTACACCGAGATCTTGTTCGTGGCTTCCACCTGTCCATTCGCTTAAGGATTTTATACCGAGGTGAAACGTTGTTCAATTTTCATTTTTTTGCATAATTCCCTTAGACCAACTCCTGCAAATTGGGTGTTATAGTCTGATACCAATATCTTGGGCACCCCAAAACAACACACTATGTTTTTTCATATGCATCTTAGTATGGACTCTTTGGTGATTATTTCCAAGTGTTCTGCCTTTACCCACTTACTAAAATAGTCCACGATGACCACAAAGAACTTTCTTTGTCCCGACGCTATAGGGAAAGGCCTCACAAGGTCGATTTCCCATTTGGAGAAGGGACATGCCACGCTCATGGTCATGAGCTCTTCTGCTACGTTGTGTATTAGAGGAGAGTGGACTTGGAACTTCTCACAAGCCTTCACCATTTCTTTCACATCGGCCTTCAAGTGGGACAAAAATATCCATCCCTCAAGACTTTTTGGGATAGGACTCTAACTCCCATATGGTTACCGCAACATCTTCTGTGCATTTTTCTCAACACATGCCCGCCTTCTTTCATCCTCAAGAATTTGAGTAGGGACATCATGAAGCCTCTTCAATACAATTTCCCTCCGATCAAGCTGAAACGTGAGGCCCAGATTCTAATTCAAGCTGCTGCCCCCTTTTCTTCGGGTATGGTCCCCATCTCGAGATTTACTTAAATCATTGTCTGCTAATCCCCTGTTTCCACTAGCTTAGCTATAATATTCTTTGTTACCCCCTCGGACTCCATTAAGAGGGTGATCTGTGGCTCCTTGCAATCCAAAACTGAATTGACTACTTTTGCCAGGTAATTAGCTCGTCGGTTTTCCTCACTTGGTATCTGTAACATTTATAAGTATTTTGGCATCTCCTTGCATTTCTCAAACTTTTATGCATATTTCTTCATGTGTTCTTCTCTTACCTTGAACTTCCCTCTGGTTTTCTTGTAAGCCAACTGAGAGTCTAGGTGCACCAAAAACCTTTTAGCTCCTAGTTCCATGGCCATCTTTATTCCTTGAATGCATGCCTCATATTCTATTTCATTATTGGAGCCTTAGAAATTTAATCTTATAGCGTATCCGATTTTGTCTGCCTCAGGTCTAACTAGGACTATATCAGTCCCACACCCTGCATGTCCTACTGACCCATCGATGAAAATCACCCGTCGCCTATTCTCACTCTGGGATCGTGTCATTTCCTGCATGAAATCCACCAAGGCCTGGGCCTTGATAGTTACCCGATGAGTCTAAAACTCTGTATCTTAAATTCACTCATCTCAATCACCCATTTGATGAGCCTTCCCGGTGTCTCAAGCTTGACTAAAACTGATTTCAATGGAATATTAGTCCTAACTACTATCTTATGAGCTGAGAAGTAGGGCCTCAATCTCTTAGCCATCACTACCATGACCAATGTTCCCTTTTCAATATCCATATACTGAAGCTCTTCTCCTTTCAAGACCTTACTCATGTAATTCACTGGTGTCTTCGCTTTCCTCTCCTCCCTTATAAACAACGTGCTTATTGTTAATTCCCTTATCGACATATATAGATATAAAGGCTCCATAGGAACTGGCTTTGTGAGCAACTATATGCTAGCCAAGTATCTCTTCAGTTTCTCAAAGGCCCTTTAGAACTCACCATTCCAATAGAACTCCAAGGCTTTGCGCAAGACCTTGAAGAAAGGGAGACTGCGCTTCTTCGGGATATGAGGAGGGAGACTGCACTCCTTCGGGATATGAGGAGGGAGACTGCGTTCCTCTGATCAAAAGATAAACATATTCAGTGTTGCTAATCGCCCTATCAGTTATTGGACCTCCTTCAGGATATGAGGAGGGGTCATGTCTCGAATGGCCTGTATCTTCTCGGGATTAGCTTTGATACCCTTCTCCATTACCATATATCCGAAGAACTTGCCAAACCTCACTCCAAAGGTACATTTTTTATGATTCAATTTCATCATCATCTAGAAAGCCTTGTTAGATCGGTTACGTGTGACTCATCTTTGGCACTCTTTACTAGCATGTCATCCACATATACCTCCACATTTCTTTCTAGTTGTCCTGGGAACATCTTATCCACCAATCTTTGATATGTAGCCTCAACAATCTTGAGTCCAAACGGCATCACCAAATAGTTGTACATCCCGAAGGGTGTAATAAAACTGACCCTTTTTTTTGTCCTCCTCCACCAACCTTATTTGATGATACCCCTGGGAGGCGTCCATCATAATTAGTAGGTCAAACCCCAACGTCAAGTCTACCAGCTAGTCAATCCTCGGTAGAGGGTAATGATCCTTGGGGCACGCCTTGTTCAAATCCCAAATATCCATATATATTCTCCAATTGTCTTGCATTTTAAGAAACAAGATAATATACGATAACCATTCGGGGAATTAGATCTCCTTGATGTAATTTGAATCCATCAACTTCTGCACTTTAGCCCGAATAATAGCCTCCTTCTTCGGTTCAAAACCTCTTTTCTTCTTCTTAATAGGCTTGAATGAGGGATTGATATTGAGTCTATGCTCGGTGACATACGGGTTGATTTGTACTTTTTTGTACACTTTTTTGTTATCTTTTTGTGTCGCATTCGCGTGTGTTTTTCTTGCATTTACGGGTTTTAGGAGTCGTTTTGGCTTATTTTGTTAGTTTTAGGTTTGTATAACTTTTGTGCGGTTTTTAGTTATTTTTCGTACATTTTTACCCTTTTTCGTATTTTTGGCCGTAGGATGACCAAGCGGAGCCCGCGCACGTTTGGAGGCATCCCACTTGACTCGAATCGGAATGGAAAAGCAAGGAAACACAGCGTGAACGAGGAGCAACAAGCCGGCGGACGTTTAGAGCGAAACGAGAAAATCGAGCCGGAGCAGCCGAGCCAGTCGATCGACTGACTCATCAGGATCGACTGGACCTTCGACTGGAGTCCAGTAAGGTTGGCCAATTTTTGAAAGCAGTCAATCGACTGACCCTACGCAGTCCAACTCGGGATTTTATCACTTTTTGATGTTTTTACCCATGCGTTTTTGTATAAATAAGCCCAACCTTCTCCAACCTTATCCAACCCTTTCTTGGTGGAATTTGGGGCTTGCTCCATTTCCTCTAAGCCTTTACCATGCTTTTCAAAACCCTAACTTATAATCCCTAGTTTAGTGTAGTCTTAGTTAGCTTAGTGGTTAATCTAGTTTAGCTTAGCTAGTTAGTTGTTAGTTAGTAGTTAGTTAGTTGTTTTTGAAGCAATTGTTGGAGTGAGTGACACCTCCTTCATTTGTGGAGTTTGTTGTTTGAAGATTTGGAGCTTGGATTTGGAATGCAATTTGGTAGTAATTCTTCTCTTTTATGTTGTGTTATGTTTGTGTTGTTGATTTTGCTTTGGTGTTGGTTGTTTAATTTTCTAGCTTGTTGTTCTTCTTATTCTTGCAAAACTCCATGGATGTTTTCATTTTCAAGCTTTTTACTATTTTTAGCCAAGCATGCTCTTAGTCCTTAAAAGTTGTATGAGGGTTTCCTCTTTGGTAATTTGTCTTGTTCAAGTTAAAAGCCTTTGACTTTTCTCAATTTCAAATGCTTGAATCTTCCCTCCATGGTTTCTCTTTTAATTGTGAGCTTAAATTGATGCAATTAGTTTAGTAATTACGGGTTTAGGGTTTAGGTTCGTTTAGAACCATTAATCGGAGCTTGTCGAGAATTGGGATTGACGACCTCAATGCTTGATCGACATTTGGGATTGACAACCCCGAATTGTGGATTAAGTGCTCGGCAAAAATTGATTAATTATGGAGACGAACCGAACACCCTAAACCCTCGTTCTCTTTATTTTAATTAAAGTCCCCTTTTAAATTCAAGCTTTAGCATAAAACTCAACCCAAAACAATGACTTAATGCTTTCCTAATGTAGATTAGTGTAATTAAGCTTAACAAGAGAGTAACTAAAACCACCTAACGCCGATTATATCTATCCTCGAGAGACACAACTCGGGAAAAGCTTACCACTCTACAATCGACTCCGTGCTATTGCGGAGAAGATTTCTTAGAGTGCTAAGAATTCTTCGATCACGGGTCAATTCTCACCAACTCATTTGGGACCAGGTGAAGACATCGGCATTAGCCTGCAATAAGCTAATTAACTCTTTCAAGATCTTATGGGAAAGAGTGATCCCTTACAGCCCTTCCCGTCTAGTTCTACCATCATTAACATCTCATTTGGTTCCACATGTTTCACTGCTTCCTCTTCTATCTTAATGTCCTCCAAGCCTTTTTCTCTACCTGATGTCTCTTTTCTTCCACCCTGCTTCACACTCTGCACATATAACATTCTCGACGTGCACTGGTCATTGCCGACCTCACCTACCTCTTCTCCCACCAAAAACTTCATCTTCATATGATACACTAATACACATCCTGGAACTACCAAGTGACGGTGGACCCAACATGGCGTTATATGCTAAGAGAGCATCCATAACTAGGAATTGCACCATCTTGGTCTTCTGAAAAGGTTCTTCACCCAAGGAGACAGAGAGTGCCACCATCCCCAGAGGCTGTAAGGATCCTCCTGCAAAATCGACTAAGAAGGTTTCTATCGGTTCCAACTTCTCCTCGAGATCTATTCATTTGTAGCAATCCAGGAACAGAATATCTGTAGAGATTCCCATGTCTACAAATATACGTCACATATCATAGTTGTCTATCGTTTCCCTGATAATCAATACATCCAGGTCTTACCATTTCGCCCACATCCTATGGTCTGAAGTTTATGGTTGGGCCTCTCATCACCTGCCCCACGTCAAGTCTCATCCCCTTGTCTTTAGCAGCCACCTAAACGTAACCCTTCCTCACTCCCTCAGAGTCCCCATCCATCGGGCCTCCCAAGATCATCTGAATCAACCACCACCAAACCCACCCACCCCCACCCCACACCCCCCACCCCGCTTCGGAGGGTTAGTTATACGCTCTTTTTCCTTGGTCCTTGGCTCAGGTTTATGCTTGGGGCAGAGTATATCCCTTCTTTCTTATAGATTCCTTTTCCCCTACCCCATTCGATGTTAACAAACTCTTTCAGGTGTCATGCCTAAACCACTAAACCAGCCTCTTAATCTCATCACGTAGGTAAGTACACTACTCTGTCGTGTGTCTATAATCATTGTGAAAGCAGCATAAATTATCCGATTTCTCACCCATCGAAGTCATTAAATATGTTTTTTGCCACTTTAGGTTGGGATGGCGCTCAATATCCATGAAGACCTTATCTTGTGGGAGGGTCAAAAGTGTTTAACGTTCTAGCCGCGATTTATTAATGATAGGCTCAGGCCTAGCCTTCTTTCCTAAGATCTAACCTTCTTTGTTCCCTCTCTTCCTTTGCTTGTCCACTTCATCTTTTACTTTTAAGGCCTCTTCCAGGTTAATAAATCTCTCAGCATGGGCTAAGAGATATCCACAAACCCTTGGGGGCTCTACCACTAAAGACCGGAAGAATTCGCCCCTCTTCAAGCCTTGGGCTAGCACATTCATCAATGTTTCCTCTAAAGCTGAAGGCACTTCAAGCTTGGTTATGGTGAACCTCTTCACATAAGCCCTGAGACTTTCTCCCTCCTTCTGTTGGATACTAAATAGCTCTAATGCATCTTTGAATACTTCGTACAGATGGAAAGATTGGTTCACAAAAGTTGAACTAAACTCATAAAGTCATGGATCGAGCCCAACGGTAACTGGATGAACCACAACTGTGCTGACTTGGTGAAGGTTGTAGGGAAAACCTGACACATCATCGCATTAGAGAACCGATATACCACAACTGCATTGTCAAACCTACATAAGTGGTTCAATAGGTCTGCAATCCCATCATACTCAAAATGCATCGACTAGTAGCCCGTCATCTACTCATACTTTAACACCTATTTTCCAAATGGAGTGCCTCGTCGAACCCTTGCAGAAGAAGCACTGCTTGGCAGCTTCTTCTTAAGCTCTCACACCTCTCTATTAAGGCCATCCACTGCCTCTATAAAGTATGATGCATCCTTGCTGAATGTATTATATGTTGAAATGGTTGTGCTCTCATCATCACATAAGCAAGGCACGTGTGTCTGTCTATCGAAAACTGCTCTTGTCCCTCTTCCTAAGTTAATAACGCGCGACAATGGTGGTGGCGGTGGACCCATGCTAGCTATTATCTTCTCCACCACTTCCACTACAATGTTAGCTATGACACTGGAGAGATGTTCAAAGAACAGTAGTCCCAATGGGCTCGTGCCACCTACCGGCAAGAAACCCATACTTGGTGTTGGTTTAGGCATCGACTCAACAAACCCAATGGGCGTCCTGAGAAGCACTCACCTCATCAATGACTATCCCCGGCGTGTGAGTTGTTGGGGTCTTGTTTAGATCATCAATGAGGTTTCTCCGTACTTCTTCCACACCCTTAATTTGAAGCTCGCGTCTTAAACCCATATCTATAGTTTCCACAGACGTTCCACGCAGAGGATTCGATGCCATACTTCGAAGAACTGCGAGGCCATACCTATCACTAGTAGCAATTGGTTTCACCTGGATATATTAAGCATAGAATACACCCTGGCACATCTAGATCGTAACACCTATGCTCAAAATACAATGGTCAAATATGGACAAGAAAGGTTTTTCGGTGAACCCCCTCCCATACTTAAGCCAGCGTCTAGATAAAGTTTGGTAGAGTAAGGACTAACTTAGGAATAAAAGAGGTGATCTAAATTAAACCTGCATCTAATATATTTGTAGATATCCATTTTAGGATTTCCATAAAATCAGGTGCCCTCTTCCAAAAATACAGTAACGTTACGCTATGTCATCTGTTTAGATCCTTCTATTCTATTTTGCCCCTATCATATAACCCGAGTCGAGCCCTGAACCCAAGCTGAGACCCTGAGCATCGAGATGAGGGCCTTACTGTTGGCACTCAATACCTTTACCTTTTACCTAAGAATTCATCTAGAGATTTTCCGATATCCTAATATTTATGACTTGCACCAAGCTCAATACCTAGCTCTGGACATCATAGCTTGTACCGAGCTTAATGCTTCACCCCGAGCCTATATCGGGACCTTTTATCCAGGTCTATTTTATCCGACCTTTTATCCAGGTCTATTTTATCCATAAATACTTTAGTAGTTCATTGTGATCAGTACACCTTGGTTTGATTGTTTTAGTGTGTTTTTTTAAAAGATAATTGATTTTCTTTTCTTTTTTCTTGTCTTTGCTCTCTAATGAAGTGAAGTAATATGCTAGCAATCAGTGATACGTGTTTTCTTTTCATATCATTGTAAATTTATGTACTTAAAAGACCAACAATATCTTCCACATGTCTAGGAAGCATCAGGTTACTTCAAATAAAGGTGTTATTATGCAGTCTCATTTCTTTTTTATTTATATAATCATTTACTAAGTCTTAGGATAATTTCAGTTTAGTAATTTATATATAATCCTATCTGGGCTCGTTTGTTTTGTTGGATGGTTTTGGATAATTTTATCAGAAACGCAAGGATAACATTGTGCTGATAAAATAGTTTTTTATTTGTTTCATCTGATTCATTTTTAATGAGGTTAGGATTGTTTATCCATTCATGCATTTGTTTTTCTTGAGTAAGATAAATTGTAGTGACAAATTACAAATATAGCCTTCTAACTTTTTAACATGTTTTTAGTTTAGCTTCTGTTCTCATCTTCAATTTGAGTATAAATCAAATCACAGTGCTTTGCTAAGCGTGTCTGCACATTTCAATAACCGCTTCGTCGCGTCTTTACTTTCACCCTCCTCTTCCGCAACAACTTCGTTGTATTATACCAACCAGAGACCAAACAAAAAAACTCTCGCAACAGATCAAGTCCCCCCCCCCCAAAAAAAAAAGAAAAAAAACAACCATCCTTCGCCATCGCCGGGAAACTCAAGCTCAACACCACTTCCGCTCAATCCCGCACCAGAATTCAGTGATGGCCATAATTAACTCCAAAACCGAGGACCCAAAACTGTAGTACGCCAAATTTAATTCGAACCCGACTCACCAAATCAGAAACCCAGGCTAGATCGGGCGGTTTTGGTTTGACAAAAAAACAGTTGCTCTACTCTATCGAAATCGGAGGCATTCGAAATAATTCACTGGGCCTCACAAGTTTTGATAAATTCTTCGTATTACAATTCGCAGAAAGGATAACCCAAGATTTTGAAGCTTTATTCCGGGCACGATTCAGCCTGTTATTTTCTCAATTCACTGATTTTTGAAAGAACTTTATCTCAACCAATTTCCTCACATACCTCTAAATTTATGCGGCAGATCCAAGCTAAGGTTTGTAGTTGAAAGCAACTATTTATGTATGGTTATCATGTTATTACATGTTCAATTGAGGCCAAAGTCAACCAAATATAGACTTTTTAAAGGGCATCCAGGTAATTTTTGTGAAGGGTCAAAACAAGATATTTTTATTCCGGGGTGGAGCAGGGACAGAGTTATCAGCCACTTGAGGGATACGTCACGGGCCTACGATAGTATCCCGGGCTTTTATCTTTGATAACAAAGATAGGAAATGGTGGGATATCCCAAGCTATCCTATCCTAACCGGCAGAACAAACGAGCCCTCTATGTATATTTTTGGTCAAGCAAGTACCAAGGGGATGAGATCGAATGAAATTGTGTTTTTTTGTCTTTAATTTAGCAAAGGCAGTCATCATAAATGGTAGTTGCTAGTAGACATACTATTATAATTATTTGAGAATACCTTGTAAAGAAATCTTTAACGTGATTTGTCTCCTTGTTTTTTGCATGTATGATTCATTTATTTTGTGGGATTTGTGGCTAAGATTTTTTATTTCAAAATAATGGTCTTTACTTTTTTTTAGTCATCTTCACTGTACATGAACTTGATATATTATTCAATAAGTTTAGTGAATGCTCTTGTTTAGTTGCTTTTGGTCTTAATCTACGTATATTTTAACTTTTCTTATTGCTATGGGTGTCAGGGATTAATGGAAATGAAAGAGGGGAAATGAAAATGTTGAATAAAGTTAAAATACACGTGAAATGAAAATGCACATGCAATCAAAATGTAATTTTCTGTTATTTCATTTCCTGCACAAGTTGTATAAAAAGAAGACTGGAACTTTGTAACTTCAGAATGAAGAAATATGAAAACTGAGATGAACAATTTGTTCAGTGCAAAACTATAATACAAACATGGTGAATTACATTTCTACATGGTATATAGAGCTTAGGCTTTATTTTTTCGAAATCACAACCAGATTACAAGAAGAAAATGGAGGACGATCATGGCGCACAGAAACACGGCGAATGTTTGGCCGGCGCTAACCTCAAATGCAGCTTCCTCGTCTGCAAATCAGATCGTGATTCGAGAAGATGATCCACTACATATGCAAGGATCGGATCATCCGAGTATGGCACTGTTGACAACTCATCTCAATGGTAACAATTTTCTTCCTTGGAGTAGATCTGTCAAAATTTCTCTTGGCGCGAAGAACAAATTAGGGTTCATAGATGGTACGATTGCAAAACCTGAATTGAATTCTATTTCATATGATCAATGGCGAAAGGTAGATTACATGATCACTTCATGGTTATTGAATTCAATTTCAAAGGAAATTGTAGAAGCATTTCTGTATACTGATTCAGCCCGAGAATTATGGGATGATTTATGTGAACGATCGGGGAGAGCAATGGACCACTCTTATTTCAACTTGAAAAAGAAATTGCCACACTTTCTCAGGGAAATAATTTAGTTGTTGTGTATTTTATCAAATAAGAAAAATTATGGGATGAATACTCGGCTTTAATTCCAATTCCAGCAATGTACATGTGGTTCTGCAAAGGGGCTGCAGGAAATTGAACATAACAAAAGGTTAATGCAATTTCTGATGGGATTAAACGATAGTTATGAACATGTTAGAAGCCAAGTCCTCCTGATGGATCCATTACCTACAGTAAATAGGGCATATTTTATGGTTTTGAGGGTTGAAAAACAGAGAAATCTGCAATGTACAAATGTTGATTCACATGATAATTCTGCTCTACTTACCAGATTTGCCAACATAGGCAGAAATTTTGGGAATCCAAGTAGATTTAGACAAAATCAAAATAATGGTTCACAAAGAAGAAATGGCAATTATGGTAAGAATACACAACACAGCTGGAGCTCAAACATAGGGAATTCCTTGGGAAAGGTAAACTCAAGAAGAAGCAATGAAGAAAATACCAACTGATTTGTGAACACTGTAAGGTTACAAGACATGAAAAGGCTGAATGCTTCAAACTACATGGTTTCCCAGATTGGTATAAGGACCTCAGAGAACAGAGAGGTAAAAGTAATGCAAACATGGCAAGTGCTGAAGAAATTAATGGAGCAAGAAGTAAGAAAGATGTTCAGAACTCTTCAACCAACCAGCTTGAAATAGAAAATCTAATCCAACAAGAAGTGAATAAGTACTTTTCTGGGAAATCAGTCTCAAATGACCACAACACAGGAGGCAATTTTGTAAATTTTGTGAACTTGTGAAGAAGAACCTGTCCTGCATTTTGCCTTGTCAACTCATGATGCAGTGAAACCACGCAGCTGGATTATTGATACAGGGGCAAGAAAGCACATGTGCAATGACAAAAGGATGATGACAAGTATCAATAATGTTGATTCTCCTATTTCAGTTTTCTTACATGATGGTTCACTAAAGCTAGTAACACATGTAGGTCAGGTCCATCCGAATGATTACCTCACCTTATCAGAAGTACTTTTTGTACCATCTTTCAAGTAGAATCTACTTTTAGTAGATCAAATAGCAGCACAATCGGGTGTCAAAAGTAGCTTCTACTCTAACCATTGCACTCTTCAAGATCCACAGAGCAACCTGAATTTAGAAAATGGAAAACTAGTTGGCAAGCTTTATGTGCTGTTGCCAAATGAAACACAGAGCCAAACACCTCCAATCTACACAAATAGCTCCTTAACCAAACAAGATATCCCATTTGATACTTGGCACAAAAGACTAGGGCATCTTTCTCCTCATACTATACAACCCATACCAAGTATTAAGCACCTGTGTACTTCTTCAATCAGAAATCAGTCAAACCCCTGTGACATATGTCATATATCCAAACAAAGCAGGTTACCATTCCCTTCTAGTCACATTCAAACAACATATATTTATGGACTGGTGCACATTGACATATGGGGCCCTTATAATCATTTCTCTATCACCAATACACTCTACATGTTGACAGTGGTAGATGATTTCAGTAGGGCTACTTGTGTATTCATGATGAGTCATAAATCCAACACTGTATCTATCCTAAGAAGGTTCATCTTAATGTCTCCTACTCAGTTTGGTAAAACAGTCGAGAAAATCAGAACAGATAATGGGACTGAGTTTTTGGGGAAAGATTGTCAAGATCTCTTATGCTCACATGGAATTCAACACCAAACTACCTGCACAGCAAAATCATGTTGTAGAGAGAAAACACAGGCACTTACTTGATGTGGCAAGAGCACTCATGTTTGAGTCCAAAATCCCTTCAAATCTATGGCCATATTCAATTCTTACAGCAGCATATATCATCATCAGAGTCCCTAGTGCACTCCTAAAGTGGAAAACTCCTTTTGAGATGCTATATGGATATGAACCTGACCTGTTACATCTCGGAGTTTTTGGATGTCTCACATATGCAACAAATACCTCACCTCATAAGCAAAAATTTACAGCAAGATCCACTAAGTGCATAATGATAGGATATGTAAATAGACAAAAGGGATACAGGCTGTATGATATGGACTCTCAAACAATCCTCACTTCCAGAGATGTGTAGTTTTTTGAACACACTTTTCCTTTTCATTCCTCTAATCCAAATTCAAACATTGTTCCATTGCCATCTGTTGATATTGCTGACTCATCCAATGATAATGATGTTATGGTTGAGACAACCAATCCCACTAATGACAGAAGAAGATCCAGAATTAGAAAAGTACCTCAGTGGCATTCATATTATGTGATGAGTTGCCACATTACTCATATATATCCAACAGAACATCCCATCATTGAGGCTGGAGATGCTTATCCAATCACCACTTTTCCCTATACATCATCTCCCATGTTTGCAGAGACATACTTAGCCTTCCTGTCTAATCTAGATGCTTTTACAAAACCATCATCATACTCTCAGGCATGTAAGTCACAGGATTGTGTACTTGCTATGGAAAAGGAACTACAAGCTCTAGAGGATAACCATACTTGGAAACTGACGCAGTTGCCTATTGGGAAGAAAATGGGTTTACAAAGTGAAACTAAACCCTGGTGGATCAGTGGAAAGGTACAAAAGATTGGTGGCAAAGGGTTTCCATCAAATGCAAGGTGTAGATTTTTTTTGACAGCTTTTCACCTATTGCTAAACTAGTCACTGTCAGAATGCTCATTGCCCTAGCTACATCTAAATCCTGGCCTCTATGTCAACTGGACATCAACAATTCATTTTTGCATGGATATTTACATGAGGAAGTGTATATCATTCAACCTCCTGGATATACAGAAGTAGCTCCTGGACAGGTTTGCTAGCTTCAAAGAAGTCTATATGGTCTAAAACAAGCCTCAAGGGAATGGAACAATAAATTTTGTGCTAAACTTGTGGATTATGGTTTTACTCAGTCAAAGCATGATCATTGCTTATTCATCAGGGATTTTGAAGGATCATTCATGGCCTTACTGGTTTATGTTGATGATGTCCTAATAACTGGGAACATGATGTCTGATATAAATGATCTCAAGGCTTATTTGGATAAACTGTTCACAATTAAGGATTTGGGCTCAGCTAAGTACTTCTTGGGAATAGAAATTGCTAGAGGATCACAAGGTACCTATCTGAATCAAAGGAAATACATATTGGATATCTTGAAGGATACAGGGTTAAGTGGTTGCAGGCTTGAATCAATTCCCTTACCCTCTGGCTCTAAATTAATTGCAGATATCACTAAACCATTTCATGATCCGGCTTAATATAGAATATTAATTGGCGGATTGCTCTACCTCAATTTTACTAGGCCTGACATAAAATACTCGATCCAGCAACTTAGTCAGTTTGTCAATTCACCATCAGTTGCTCATTGGGATGCTGCTCTACAATTGGTCAGATATCTCAAAAATAGTCCTTCTCAAGGTCTTTTTTACCATGCTGGTTCTTCTAACACCTTGACAGCATATGGTGATGCAGATTGGGGTTCTTGTCCAGATACTAGAAGATCTCTCATTGGATATTGCATATTTCTTGGTAATGCTTTGGTTTCCTGGAAAACAAAAAAACAAAACACAGTATCTAGATCATCAGCAGAAGCTGAGTACCGGGCTCTTGGTTCTACTGATTGTGAACTAAAGTGGATATCTTATATTGCTATAGATTTCAAGCTCCAGATTCCAGTTCCTATCCCTTTATGGTGTGACAACACGGCTGCTTTACACATCTTACAAATCCGATTTTTCATGAAAGAACCAAGCATCTAGATATCGATTGTCATTTGGTTCATGATCACTTCAATGATGGTTTCCTAACACCTCGCTTCAACAATTCATCACTTCAGCTTGCAGATCTTTTCACCAAAGCTCACCCAGCTCATCAACTACATTTTCTATTGAGCAAGATGGGTGTTGTTGATCACCACAACCCATCTTGAGGAGGGGGTGTTGAATAAAGTCAAAATACACGTGAAATGCAAATGAACATGCAACCAAAATATAATCTTCTGTTATTGCATTTCCTGCACAAGTTGTATAAAAAGGAGACTGGAACTGTGTAACTTCAGAATGAAGAAATATGAAAACTGAGATGAACAATTTGTTTAGTGCAAAACTATAGTACAAAAATTGCGAATTACATTTCTACAGGGAAAAAAAAAGATAAGAAAAGAAAAGCATCAGATAACGCTTATGTAAATAAGTGTTATCTGATGTATTAACTGAGATAACACTTTATCTAAAAAAAAGTGTTATCCGATTCACACCATAGACAATACTTTTACTAATTCCTATCTAATATTCTTTTTTGGTAACGCTTTCAAATAAAGTGTAATCTTATGGATATTCAGATAATATTTTCCTGATTAAGAGCTATCTTACGTGCTTCTTAGATAGCACTTCAGAAGCGCTATCTGAGGAACCTTATCTATAGATAGTGAAAACTCAGATAATACTTTAAGGGCTATCTGAAGCATAAAGCTATTTGAGTCCTTTCTTGGTGTAGTGTAAGCAAATTCTTAGGAGAACACACATCATACTACTGCTCTACGGTAAGAACTCGCAACTTTGAGTTTTTTATGATAAGGTAATCATGAAAGAATATGAATTGTTGGTATATGCAGTGTTCTGAAAACCGCTCTAGGCGACCTCCAACCACCGCGAGTTTCTCCTCTGTGGTCATATTCAACGCCAACCCACTTGGGCGGGACTAGGCACTGCCTAGTCCACAGTAATTTTGAAAAGAAACAATATTTGACATCGTATGAGTCTCCATTTTGCTGGGCACCGCCTATAATGTCTCCAGGGTCAAATCATTTATTATGAGAGGTGGCTGAAAGTGAGTGATGGCTCCTACTTTATTTATTTTAGGATTGTTTCATCATAGGGTTGAACTTATTTTAGTATTAATTGAGCTAGGCTTTTGTAAAGCTGGTTGGGTTGGGCTTGTCGTTAATCTCGTATAATTTATTTGGATTTGAGGTGTTTCTGTATTTCAAATCTAGTTATATTACATAAATCTCATCATATAATATCTAAATAATAATTAAAAACAAAAAAAAAAAAGGCTTAAGGGGTGTCCCCAATATGAGTTTTAATAGAGTTTTATACATTCATGGATTATTGTGAATTTTATTAAATTTAATAGAATTCCATAAAATTCATCATATTCAATGGAATCCATAAAATTACAAATCAATAGAATTGTATAGAATTCACCATATTCCATATATTATATATTTCTTTAAAGAAACATAATCTTCTAAAGAATAATCACAAAATACACCACGTTAAAAATCAACCAAAAATTACCTAATTCGTATTCACACACATGCATTCAAATATAGCCATATATCTCATTAATCACCAAAAATGTCATTAATCACCAAAAATGAATAAAGGGTACATTAAAATTTTTCAAAAACTTGAAAAATAACATAAAATATGATAATTAAAAAATGTACCAAAACTTGAAAAATAACATAAAATATGGTAATACAACTATAAACCATCTCCAATCCAAGAAATATATATCCAACTGCATTAACCTCAATCCTTGGTTTATAACTAATTTTTCATTAAGGATTTGAGGAAAACTCAACCCACAAGAAGAGGACTACACACACTTCTGAAAATTCACTGCTTTTTAGTTATTTAACTTAATAACTTCTAATCTGCATTACTGCCTATAATCATTAATTTGTTAAAATACGAACCTTGATTAAAGATTATATATTAGAGATTCACCAATTTTGTATTAAGTAGTATAAATTGGTTGAACATGAACATGATCATAATTTGTTAAAATACGAACCTTAATTAAAGATTATATATTAGAGATTCACCAATTTGTATTAAGCAGTATAAATTGGTTGAACATGAACATGATCAGGCCACATGCCCCACTGCACAAAACATGTAACAAGCCATGTGATAAAAAAAAAAAAATTAATATTTAACATGATCATAATTGTTGGCTGCCCTACTGCACAAAACATGTAACAAGCCATGTGATAAAAAAAATAAATTATATATGAACAGGCAAATAGGTTTCTATATAAGTACCAATCTAAAATGTTTTTCCACGAGTTGAGATAGAAGAGTTACGAGGGGTCATGGTTGGATTTGTTAAGAAATTCTCTCTTCATAATTTTCATGTAAAAGTCTATTAAAATCCTTTAAATTTCATTTATGTGGAACTCTACCAAAATTCATAAGTGTTTGAGGACCCCATAATTATATGAAATCAATTAGATTCCATATTGAGAACCGTGGAATTTCATAATTTACAAAATTCCTAATTGAGGACACAAATGATTATATGAAATTTTAAATTCTATTAAAATCCATATGGGACACCTCCCTTAGGTTGCTTAAGCCCGCCTAGTCCCCTGAGCATTAGGGGCTGCTCTAGCGCTTAGCACCCACCTAATAATTTTTAAAGTGTTTTGTATATATAATATTATCAAGTCATTTGAAGCACTAAACATGTAGTCACAGTTTCGAGATCCCTCAGTTAGGGGTATGTACCCTTATATCGTGAATATAGTGTGAGAGTCCTTGCCTTAGTTTATAGTTCAGTTGGTTTGATTAGTTCAATTGCGGATCCAACACAATATTGATACTCTTGTTGTTTTATGTAAATAATATTATAATATATCAATTATGATAAATTATTAGGTACACCCTAGTGTACAAGAGATTATATATGGTGCACCCATTTGGTACACCATGCACTACACCTGGTTCTTATGTGTTGAATATATATATATATATATGATTAGATTCAAATGAGAACCATGTTTTTATATGTGACCTAGGGTCTATTATGGGCCTTAGATCTAATTAAATGGATGGATCAGATTTTTTGTGTATTTCCTTATTTATTTAAAAGCATTAGGATTGTATAATAAAAGCAATACTGGTGTATATAACTAAAAATATTAATAAAGCATATATATACATTGCAATAAATATGTATGTTTTGTGCGATGAATATGAATGTTATGTCTGATGAATATGGATATTGGCAAAATGAATGTTCATGTTAAAGTGCCCATCGAAATTCGATCAACGATATTAGTGTGCGTCCCGTCGAAAATGAATATGTATGTTATGTGAGATAAATATATAAAACACATATATATTCATCACACGTATCATCCATACTCATCACACAGAGCATCCATATTAATCATATATAAAATACATTTCAGTTCTCCTAATATGAAATAAATATAGTACAATCATATTCATCACACATAATATCCATGGGTGTATGATATAATTTTCCGGTGTACAAAACATGGTACTCCTCTCTAAAATGAATTAATAAAAATCACGTTAAAAGGTAACAAGCTTTCATATTGTGTTTGACTAAGAGCTTGTTTGGTTAAACTTACAAGTTCCATAAAACAATACATAAGGTGTATGGGAGCCTGTAAGCTCTCTGTAAGTGTTTGATATTTTTTTAAAAATTGCTTATAAACTCACATAATAAGATGTTAGATGCTTATAAGATATTTTTAAAATAGTAAGAAGAGCTTATTTTAGTTTTAAAGTGCAATGGGTGGGCCGGACCCGGACCTGCCCCATCCACCCCACGGGTCGGGTCGGGTCGCCCCGACACGGGTCACGGGACGGATTGACCCGTTGTATTTATTTATTATTATTTTTATTAAATTTAAAATTAATTTAATATATAATAACATATATATTATTATAAAAATTAAATATAATATGAAAATTAATTAAAAATAATACTAAAAGTACAAAATTTTAATAATTCATACAAAATAAATATTTAAAACATATATAAACGTATTTAAAAATAAAAAATATATGGCGGGGCGGAGGCGATACCCGGACTCACCCCGCCCCGCCACGGGTCACGAGGCGGGACCCCCCAAACGTCACGGGTCGGTGCGGGGAAGGGCGGAATTGCCATCCCTAGTTACTAACATCTTATAAGTTATTTTATCTTTCTTTATGTAAACTCTCTGACATCTTATAAGCTCCAAAAATACCTTATAAGATGTATGAACTTATAAACTCTTTTAAATAAGTTTAAACAAACATGTTCTAAATGTTCATTACCTCTAAATACACTCTTTCAGAGATGATAAGCTGATATATCTTATTTTAAAATTAATTTGTTAAAGTTCATATGTTCAAAGTAAATGATCTTATGAGATGCTAAGAAATAAGGTGAGATGAAGATACGTGTTTTTTAAAAGCTTATTTTTTGCATCTTATAAACTCTTAAAAAAATACCAAACAAATTTAAAGGACTTGTAAGTTTTTAAACATCTTATAAGCTAATCTCAAATACTCTATTATTAACAAACCAATGAATATTCACTTAAAAAATAATTTTTTCTTCTAAAATCTAACAAGTCCAAAATAAAAATTAATGAATGCCATTTTTAAGATAATAAATATTAAATAATAAATAAATAAATAATTTATTCAATTCAAATTAGCGAACTTTCACTAATGAAATATCATGATATCGGTACGATGCAATGACCGATCAATTACTATGGAATACATAGGGGTGGGAAAATATACAGAAATATCGTATTTATCATACCAAAAAATTATCGAATATATTGCATTTTTAGTATACTGAAATTTCGGTACTGTAACTGTATAATATTTACTAAATTTTTGGTATTTTCGTAAAACCGAAATGCCGATTTTTTATTTTTTATTTTTGTAAAATTACCCTTTGTCTAGCCCAATCTCTTAACCAAAGGAGGCCCAAAGAAAAATTCGGAACTGATACTGTACAACTTGGGGATGATGCTCCTTGTGCCCCTGGTACAACCTAAGCTGGGCCAGAGCATAAACATTTTCATTTTCGTATAGACTTGAGCTATGGGCTAAAAATAGTTGGGGTAATAATTGTTCGGCGTGCTTACGACACTCTTGAACATTTCAAATCCAAATGGTCACAGTATTAAACCTACGAAAACAAATCACCTGTATATTAATTCAAAATTCTCCTAAGTTATGTGTTTATTTCTTATACTTTGATTGACAAATAAAAAATTCTGGTATTTCATTTGCTTATGTATCATCCGAGTCTAATATTTACCTAATTTAATATATTTTTTTATTATATCTTACCTAATTTAATTGTTTTATTATATTTTTCTTATTCAATACTTTAATTTGATTCTCCTAATATAATAATAGAAATAAGTTATATATAATTACAGGGCCGGCCCTGGGGCAGAGCAGGCTGGGCTCCTGCCCAGGGCCCAATATTGTAATGGGGCACCAACCCAACTCAATAAACCATTATATATATATATA
>BMAC01000191.1:521261-537593 GCA_014905375.1 Phtheirospermum japonicum
TTTTATATATTAATTCATTTTTTATTTATCCATAAGGAAATTAGCAAATTCATTGTCGAACATAAGTCATGACGGTAACTTTCATATCTTTTATAGTTTATAAAAAAAAAAATTATATAGTGCGTTGGAATGTTAATGACTATTTTTTAATATATTATATATCCTCATTTTTATATTCATTTATGTGTATAGTCATTAAACAATCTATCTAAATTTTTTTATATACGATCTTAATCATGTTTTTCTTTTACATTGGTTTGTTTGTTTATATTTATTTAATTTAAACATATATATTATGACTTGCATTTCATATTTAAATCAATCAAATTAATGTATTATTCTATGTGCTTTAACAATCTCGAAAAACAATCCAATAAAGTTTCAAATGTAAGTTTTTTGTTTTTTTTAGGTTTTGAAAGTCCCTATTTACTCTAATGATTATCATTAGAAAATCTTTAAATAATTATGTGTATTTTATCAAACTCTATTATAAGTTATCATTCAGATTTATTTTTAATAATATTATTTTAAGAGTTCGTTGGTTACTTTAACGATAATCGGATATAGTTTAATCATTCAAGATATATTAGACATAGTTTAATTAATAAAAAAGATATTTGATATAGAGCGATTTTTCTAAGAAACCAGATAGGGCTCTCCATCATGGTGCCCTATAGCTGACGTGGCGGTGACTTGGAATTATTAGGAGAATGTTTAATTTTATTTTTTTTTACTTATTTTCTTTTTACCTTTTTCTATTCCTAATTTTTTCATCTTCTTTTCTCTCCCCGCCCGGAAGAAGAAATCAGAAAACCCCCGCCGTTTCCACCTCTCTTTATCATCTCTCTTTCCCGTCGACCCACACTCACACATCGACGGAGAAAGGCAAAGACGGGTTTTAGGTCCGGCCTCTGGATCTCTGGGCTCCGGTTCGAGTTGCCTTGGTTCCTGAGTTTTTCGTGGCGCACAGGCGTAAGTGACTTCGGTTCGACTTGCCTGGGGTCTTGGGTTTTCTATGGCTCAGCAGCGTAGCTGGTGGTGGCTGGCGATTTCACGATTTGGTGATTTAGTGATTATTCTATGATCGATTTTGTAATTTGGGGTCTGGGAGCAGAGGGGCGCACGAAAAAGAAGCAAGTGTTTGGCGGCGAGATTTGTGGCTGTCGGCAGTCCAAAACGGGCGGAGGAGGTGAAAGTGGGGAGGTGGGATGACAATCTAGTTGGGTCTTGTTTCGATCCGCTTCGACAGCAACTTGACTGCGCATCTGTTCACTTTCTTCCGATTTTCCCATCCCATGGCAGGGTATATTCTTTCATTAATATCATGTCATTATCTTTAATTATTATTCTAAACAATGATTTATTTATTTTGTGGATGAATGAAAAATTGGCACAGAGCTTAAGAATTTTTCTAAATATATTTCGATTTCATTTGCATAGTGCCTAGAGAATGATATACAAAGGACAAATACTCATCTTTTTAGAATGGTGATATGTATTTTGTATATTTTGTTGTAGTTAGGAGCCCCTTTTCTCTCCCAAACTTTATGAAATCCCAATATTCATGTTTTGCTGCTATGTGATGTAATAAGTTTTACAATATTGTAATTTTTTTTTTCTTTTTGGAATGGTGCAATACAGAAAAGTCATATTATTATATTTATCTGTCAAAGAGCCATAAAATGGCTTCAGTTTGTAGCACAACGTGTAAAATAAAGTAGTAAAAATAAATCATCATTTTACATAAACATCATATTAAGAAGTGACATTATTTTATCATAATACTCTGCTGGAATGAGTAAGACAAATATAAGGCCAGGTAGATAATAATGAAAGCCTTGATATTTAAGTAGTGGTAACGAGTGTTTTATTTCAGTAGTGCTGAGACAAGTTGGCGTCACTTCCTACTCTAGGCATTCCGATTTTGCCCTTGCGAGATTCTGCATTGACCTTGAAAGTTAAGCCACACACTTCGCCCGAACTGTCCACTCTTACTTCACAACATCAACATCGTTAGCAAGAACAAGGCGGCCTTCACCATCAGTTCCCCAGAACAAGGGTACATTTCCATCAGCATCGTAGGCAATGAATGTGGCTTTGGTAGAATCTTCAAACAGAATGAAGGTAAACTTCCCTTGAATATCTCTCACAACTTGATCGGCAGGATAAGGACCTCAATCCCTCAATGTCCTGTAAGCCTCTATCACAATGATCACCTCATTTACTGTCTTGTTCAATCCGTACTGCTGCTTGAGATGAGCAACGTTTTCGATATAGCCTTCAAACAAGCAAAATATGTCGTCCACAACTGCAATCAGCCTTGGCAGAATAGGGTTCTGGTTATCAGAAGAATACGCCATGAAACCAGATGAAGCGAGGTTGATGATGACAGAACCAGGGTGTACGGACGAGAAATGGTTCGCCAAAAATCCATCTTTGAGAGAACTAACAGATTCAGTTTGTGGGTTTTGCAGCAGTTCATCGGGGCTTTTAGCGCTTATAATATTGTAATCATTTAATTATACGAGTTTTACATATCAAGCACAAATTCTTAACCACTTTATTTCAAGTGTTTAAACACTAACATCCTGCTCTCATTTTGGGCTCTCTCCCTCTCTTGTAGTTCCAATATCCATATATCTATTAACGTTGCCGCTGCCATATCTTGGGATCGCGTCCTCGATGATCTATATGGTGGAGATAAAAATAGTAGGAATGGATAATATTCAAGTTCAAGTTATTATAGATAATTGTTTAACCTCTCTTTCAAGTGTTGCGTGTTGATTCATGTTAATTAGTTTGTCTCTTATTTGCAGGATTCATCAAAAAGAGATGTTATAAACATAGTAGTAAAAATTTGCTTTTATTTCCTTTATCTTTCCTCCATCTCATGCTATGTGTAATTGTTTAAATCCCCACTTGATGTGCTTGATTTATGGTCTGTCTGGTAATCTTTTATTTACTTATTTATTGTTTTGTTGATGTGCAAATTTCAACTTTTGATAATTTGTTTACAGGTCGTTGAAAACTGACGTCATGATGAAGCTTGAAGATGACTAGTTGAATTGAACACCAAGTATGATTGAAGCTTCCGATGTTCCCATCCCATGGCAGAATATTGTCCGTACAATGTGCGATGATCTGGACAATGTTCGCGCTTGAATTGGGGGTAGAAACATTTATCTTTTCTCACGTATTCAGCTTGGCAATCATCGGATTAGGTCGACTACAAAGGGTTATTCCATCTGAATTAGCTTGACGAATGGAGAGAAATGGCTACAAAGTGAGAATGGTTATTGAATGTCCATGCTAGTTTCCTTTTTATATAATTTCTTTGTTCTTCTTATTATAAGGTTGTCGATGATATTTGTGTAATTAATTATATGCGGTTATGCTTAATTTTGTAGATAGTGACAATGTCGTTGTGGCAATATTAAGTTGTATGGAATCCATTTGGTTCGTTTATGGACGAGCATCTGTTTGTAATGTCTTAAATACTTTTTTTTTACACGAGGAAAATGATTATCATTTAATTTGTAAAACAAAACTCCACAAAGTACAATATCTATCCAAATTCTGAAATGCTCATCATCTCTTTAAATATTGGAGACCGTACATGTTTGTAAACTGTTTGCTACTCAAATTTTGCAATCCCTGTCATCTCTTTAAATATTGGAGACCGTACATGTTTGTAAACTGTTTGCTACTCAAATTTTGCAATCCCTACAAGAGAGATACTCAAATTTTGCAATCCCTACAAGAGAGATATTATTATCATTAGACACCTGGCTCGTCCTAGATGACGTCTCGTCGTCTCTAACCGCTTTGTCGTCCGACACATTCGTCCGCCTCTCAATATCATTATTATCATAATTCAATAACCCAATCTCTGCAAACCCAATAAAGTTACAGACACCACTTGCAAAATAAGTCTTTAAGGAAGCTCAACAAATGACTAACATGATCAGGAACATGGGAGGCAAACAGAGGACTATTGAGCCAAATGTATCTAAAGGGACTACTCATCTCAGCCTCAAACAACCATATTCGACAAAGCAGCAACCGCTTGTATCCACCACTTCAGCCAAGACCCACCGATCAACATCCCAATCTGCGCGAAATAACCGTCACTCCAAACGCTGGGCTCTGTTTCCACAGCCCCGGTCCCGACAAGCAAAGGCACCAAATACAAACAAATCACCAAAACCAATATATTAAATACTTTGTTTACACCATTATCTCAAGACATGAACAAGAATTCATGATTCTCAGCTGAGATTTACTTATATTTTCTTCAACTACGGATGTAAAAGTTGACGTGCAATTCTTTCATTACATTGCTCAAAATCAAAATCGGAATTTTCAAATCCAAACCGCCGTACAAAGAGCACTACTTAGAACAGGGTACTAGCAACAACATAATTTGGCTCAATACGTCAGTTTCTGTCGAAGCGGATCGAAACAAGACCCAACTAYATTGTCATCCCACCTCCCCACTTTCACCTCCTCCGCCCGTTTTGGACTGCCGACAGCCACAAATCTCGCCGCCAAACACTTGCTTCTTTTTCGTGCGSCCCTCTGCTCCCAGACCCCAAATTWCAAAATCGATCATAGAATAATCACTAAATCACCYAATCGTGAAATCGCCAGCCACCACCAGCTACGCTGCTGAGCCATAGAAAACCCAAGACCCCAGGCAAGTCGAACCGAAGTCACTTACGCCTGTGCGCCACGAAAAACTCAGGAACCAAGGCGACTCGAACCGGAGCCCGGAGATCCAGAGGCCGGGACCTAAAACCCGTCTTTGCCTTTCTCCGTCGATGTGTGAGTGTGGGTCGACGGGAAAGAGAGATGATAAAAAGAGGTGGAAACGGCGGGGGTTTTCTGATTTCTTCTTCCGGGCGGGGAGAGAAAAGAAGATGAAAAAATTAGGAATAGAAAAAGGTAAAAAGAAAATAAGTAAAAAAAAATAAAATTAAACATTCTCCCAATAATTCCAAGTCACCGCCACGTCAGCTATAGGGCTCCATGATGGAGAGCCCTATCTGGTTTCTTAGAAAAACCGGATATAGAGAGATGATTATTAGAATGTTGATGTAATAATATCCGATATAAAGACTAATTTGTTCTTATATCCGACCCTAAATATATTTATATATTTATGAGTATTTGTTTTCCTTATATACAACCTAATAGTTATTGTACGAGATAGTTCCATATAACATAATATTATAATTAATTTAATCATATAAATTAATCTCATAAATTTTAGGAAATATCTTTAGCACGAGTAATTACTTCAAGTTATGTTGCACCACCTAATATTAGAAACTAATCTGATTTAGGTATGATTATTATAATTTTGATGTAATATTATCGAATATAAAGACTAATATGTTATTATATCCAACTCTAAATATATTTAAATATTTTTGCTTATTTGTTTTCCTTATATATAACCTAATAGTCATTGTACAAGATAACTCCATATAACATAATATTATAATTGGTTTAATCATATCAATTAAACTCACTAACTTTAGGAAATGTCTTTAACACAATTAAATACTTCAATTTATGTTGAATTTCATAAATTTTTTTGAAACTAATCTGATTTAGAGTGATGATTATTAGAATTTGACGTAATAATATCAATCATAAAACAAGTTTGTCATTATACCTAATCCTAAAAATCATTGAATATTTATGGGTATTTATTTTCCATATATACAAACAAATAGTTATTGTACGAGATAAATTCATATAACATAATATTATAATTAATTTAATCCTATCAATTAAACTCACAAATATTAGGAAACGTCTTTACCACAACTAATTACTTAAATTTATGCTTTCGATAACATAACATTATAATTAATGTAATCATATCAATTAAACGTCTTTACCAAAATTAATTAATTCAATTTTCAGATATAATTGAATGACAACTGAATAAATATAACACCTTCAAGTTAATGTATACGAAGTAGAAAAATTCATTTATAGATAAAACGTAAGAATATTGTCGGTATAATAATATAATTTTTTTCATATTTATCATTAAAAAATATTTATATTAATTAGTTTTTGTAATATTAAATAATGATATTTTCTATCTTTGTATAAATTCCATGATTTTTTTATATTGAATTATGTTTGATAACAAAACAAATAATGATTCAATGTTAGTCTTATCTACATATGCAATTTATTTTTTCTCGATGAAATCGCTCTAATTTACATATTTATAGCTATTTTTAATTTAAATTAATATAAAATTGTTTAGTTATTATACAAAATGATTTTATGTAACAACATATATTCTATATGTAATTAGTATAGTACATCTAATTACAAAAACTATTACTTTTATTTTGCAAAATATACAAATATATCTGGATCGACTTCGATAGATCGTTATACAGATCGGAGTGATGCAATAAATAATTTACAATCGTCCATAGTGACTAAAGTCTCAAATCTTTTTAGCGATTTCCTAGGACCGATACTTCTAATGGTATTTTATTATTTTGCTATAATGTTATTGCCATTAATACTAATATAAAATAATCCCTAGAAAGATACACTCACTCTCAATCTCTTTTGGGTCTTTAATATTATTGTTATAATCTGTAATTGTTAGGATTATTATTATTACTATGAGTATTATTAATATTAATATTATTATTCTTTTTACAAAATACTTATCAATTGACCTATATCATTCTATAGTCTTGACATTATTCACAAATTGTCTAAAACACATGCATAATTATCTATTTCTGTAAATATATCTAGAAGATGCAGTTATTCCTACTGCATCCATTCGAATGGAAATTAGATCATCAGTTGTACAAAACTTAGATCAATATCAGCCAACTTCCAAACGAAAAAGGGGAAGATCTCCTAAAAAACAATTGTTACTACCAACCGTATTATTTTAGAGCATCAATACTAAGTTTAATTTATATTTAAATTATGTTTTATTTTCTATATAATAATAACAAATTTTAATTAATCTAATATTTTAATTAATATTATCATTGTTTAGAGAGCAAGACGTCTCTCTCTCTCTCTCTCTCTTTTTAAAAGAAAATATACAAACATACAAAAATCAATTTATTTGCATATGTTATGCGTTTATTATAAAAATCTCAATTGTAATGTGTGTACACACACACACACACACACACACACACACACACACACACACACACACACACACACACACATATATATATATATATATATATATATATATATACGTATAATATCCAAGAAAATTACCCCCTTATAATTTATTTCAGAATCAATTATAAATTACTGTTGTTGAAAATATTTGAGTAATTTGTACACGTCGTCTATATGCACTATTATTGCAGAGAATGGTTCAACACATATTACATCGAGTGACGTGGACAATATTGCAGCAACTGCACTAGATAAATCACATAATCATCTTATCTCTAAACCAAGAAAGGATGAATGCTTATCAAATGTGCCTAATAACGGTAATATTTTTCACAAATTACAATTCTTATATAATTTTACCTATATTTAAAGTGGTAATTTAATTATTATTGTAAATTATTTATTTGGTTATTATTATTAAAAATATATCATCATTATCTAAAATAAATTATACAAATCTTGAAACTAGATACAGTTTCTTATGTTCTCAAATTAAAATAGACATATTTATTTGTTTGAAATATAATTAGTAGTAAAAATATTATACGAAACGAATACAAGCGTATTTGATTTCATCATGAATGTAGTTCAGCCCCATCAACAAAAATGGACAATAGTGCATCTGCTGTAGTTGATTGGGCACATAATCAACTTACTACTAAACCAAGAAGAGGACGTCCACAAATTTTTTTTGAATATTTTTAATAACGATAATAGTTTAAATTACTTATTCATTTGCATATTAATTTTATATTTTATTAAGACGTTGAATGTTTATAACAACTTTAACAGTTTGAATTGTATGTTCTTTTAACACATTAAAGTTACAAGTAATAATTGATAAACCCAGTATATAAAACTATTATCCATTGGTTGTGATATATTAAACAAACTTCAGATTCTCAATATAGTTTCATTTTATTTATTTAGTATCACAATGCTTTTTTTTTAATTAACCTACTTTCAAGGTAAACCTTAACTTTTGAAATAATATTGCCAAATACATATATTATTAATAATTTTGAATATGCAATAGTTATTTAATATATTTTTTATTAGTCATGAATATTTTTAATATTGTAGCAGAAAATATTCATACACAAAAAGTGGGAAGACAATTTCTGATGTCTACTTTTGAAGAGAGTAAAACTTCAAAGCATTCATATTAGTCATATTTTATTCAATATTATGTCTTCAATGGAACTCAAAAATAAATGAGTGGATCCCTAGGAAGCAAAGATTGTAAGTTGCTTGGGTATATTATGCTCCCCCAGGTTTTTGGTGATAACTTTTACGCTCGATGCCTACTTAATATCATTCGAGGAGCACAATTTCACGATGATTTAAAAAAGTTAATGACAAGCAACATGATACATATCGTGATGTGTGCTACTCAGTTGTGCTATTGGATGATGATAGGGAATATATTGAAGAGGCGAGTTATTGAGATCTGCACATTCTATTAGGTCATTATTTATGACATTACTTGCATCCAAATGTATATCTCGACCACAAAAATTTGATAAAAATATTGAAAAAATTTTATTAGATGACATTTTATATAAACGAAAGTTGAGAAACAATAAAGGTATTAATTGCTAATTTTCAATTATATCCATGCTTTTTTTGATATTATTCTTTTGTATTGTTTCATAAAAATTATTTTAAGTATAAAAATAATAATTATTATTTTATAAAGATTTTAAAATGATGTTGAAATTCAAAACCTTACTTTGATGGAAGTAGACAAGTTATTGCATGGCATAAGGAAGAGCTTAAATGATTTTCCTACAATTCCAATTCCAATTGAAGTGGACTCTAATATTTCTTTCGACAGACATATCGCTGAGGAATTGGAATATGACCGTGATGCCCTCATTGAAGAATACACTAAATTGTTTCAAGATCTGAATAAAGATGAAAAATATGTGTATGGCGCGGTCATGAAATATGTTCGTTCGATAAAAAGGGGCTTATTTTTTGTTTATGGATATGGAGAAACTGACAAAATTTTTATCTGGAGGACTCTTTCTACACCTGTGAGATCTAACGGTGGAATTGTATTAAATGTTAAATCTAGCGGCATAGCTTCTCTCCTTCTTCCAAAAGAAAGAATAGTTCATTCTAGGTTAAAGTTCCATTCAATCTCCATGAATAATCATCGTGTACAACTTTCCAGGGGACCTCCCTTGCGGATTTAATGGTATATGTGTAACTGATAATTTGGGATGAAACTATGATGGTGCATAGATATTTTTTTGAAGTTATAGACAAAACATTGAATGATATTAAGGGACTCAAGAATCGAGAGGTTATGGATATTCTATTCGGAGGTAAAACTGTGGTACTCGGTAGAGGTTTTTATCAAATTCTTCCAGTGATTCCTAAAGGTACTATGCCAGACATAGTACATGAAACCATCAATTCGTCCCACTTGTGAAGTCATTGTACGATTCTGAGATGGACAAAGAATATGAGGCTTCAAAATCTCAACTCATATCCCGATTTCAGTTGAATTGAAAGAGTTTTCTTAGTAGATAAATAATATTGGGGATGGGACAGTTAGAAGATCCAATGATGTCATCATTGAAATCGATATCCCAAATGATCTATTGTTGTTAGATGATGGTGATTATGTTGCATCGAATGTGGCTAGCGCATATCCACATTTTAGAAGAAATACTGAATATTCTGTTTATTTAGAGGGCCGAGCTATTATTTCACCAACACTTGATGTAGTCGGTTTAATTAATAAATACACGATTTCATTGAATGAAGGGGAATGTTGTTTGTAGAGTTTTCGTGGTGTTGAAATGAATCAACGGGTTCATGGCTCGGTATTATCGGAATTCGATTCGATTGAAAGATTCAATGTGTTTCAAGCTTGGAAAATAAAAGAAAAATAAAAAGAAAGCAATTAAAATATCTAACTATCCTAAAAATTGAAAGTGCAAGTTGGTAGGATGCCTCGTCGTATGCCTCAATAAGTAAATGCAAGCAAGTAATGAATATAAGCAAGAAAATGCAAAGTTTCACCAAGTACAAGCATGCAAGCACAAGGTACAAACTATGCATAAAATCTCAAATAAAGCAAATTAGCAAAAATTGAAAGCATGGATAGAAAGAGCATTGCAAGTTGACATGAAAGTTTGAAACTTTAAGGAAAATAACAAGAAACAAAGCCTAGATCTAGGATTAAGCATGAAACAAAGCATAAAAATAAAATTGCAAATAAAGCATGTGAAAAACTCAAAATCAAGACGATCCAAGAGCCGATCTATGACCTAGATGTGTCACTCATGTAGATTCCATAGCCAATTCATATGTTCTAACATGAATTCAAGGTGTAAGGCTAAAAGCATAAATGAAGAACAAAGCATGGAAATGAAGAATAAGCATGGAATTAAAGCATAAAACATGAAATTGAAGGGAAACTTACTTGAATTAAGAAATGAAACAAAGCTTGAATGAAATTGCATCAAAAGTAACAATCCAAAGGAGTATTTGGATTCTTCTTAGGCTTAAAAACCCAAGGCAGGCTTGAAATTAAATCTAATCTAGAAAAGGAAATTACATCAAAGCTTGAAATTGAATCTAAAACCTAAGAGAGAGAAATTAGATCTTAAAAACTAGAGAGATGATTTTTAATCCCAAACCCATGCTTGGGTTGGGAGAAAATGAGAGGTGTCTTACAAAATGAAAGAAGTCTCTATTTATATTACATTTAATTGGGTTTAAATGGGCCAAAATAGCCTTAGAGGCTTAAAATTCCCGGGTTTGACCAAGTTTGACCCGGAGGCACCTTCCTAGACCCTTGGCTAGCTTTTTGGCACATTTTGGCTCGATATGGCTCGAGATGGCTCGACCATGGCTCGATGTGGCTCGGCCATGGCCGAGGCCTGGGCGCAGGTGGCCGGCAGGCTGGGGCGCTGGGCGTGGGCGCTGGGGGCGAAGCTTGGCGCTAGGCGGGAAGGCTTGGCGAGCCGGGCGAGGCCTGGCGAGGGTTGGGCGACGCTGGGCGCTGGTGTGGCGCGAGTGAGCGCGAGGCAGGAGGGCTGGCGAGCGCTGCGCGCGAGGCGCTGGGCGGCGAAGGCGGCGGGCGTCCGTGCTGCCGGGATGCGGGCGTGTGCGCGGGCGGGATGCGGCGGCGCGAGCTGGCGCGCGGCGGGGCGCCGGGTGGCGCGAGCGGGCGCGAGACTAGGCCAGCATTCCAGAATGTTTGGGCATTTTTGAGCCTCTCTTGGCCTGAATTTTGGTCCTCAATGCCTTAGCCTATAAATAGAGATTTTGAACATAAAAACCCAAGAATTTCACCAAACCTCAAGGTAATTGAACCAATTAAACCAAATTAAATATAAAGTTGGCAAGAAACACGAAAAACAATAAAACAAGAAAAACGACCTAAAAACCTAACGAAAAATGACTCAAAACTACTAAAATCAATATAAAAATCTATCTAAAAACACGAAGAAAAACACAACAATTACATGCAAAACAACTACCCCACACTTATCGGTTTGTTCGTCCTCGAACAACGAAAAGAATCGAGAGTGAACACGCAATGYACATTGTGTAAAATGAGAAACCTTTGTGCTTGTCTTTATTTATATGATGGAAATATCAACATAGACTCGCTATCGTCAAGTATTGCTCGTATTACTCTTTCTCAAATGCAAGCCAAATCGATGACTTCCTCTCAAATGGAATTTTCGAGGGTGTTCGCTCAATACGCTCAAGTGTTTGATAAGGGACGTGTATACGCTCAAGTCGGACAATGCATGAACCTCGTCAAGATTTCACAAATCGGACGCTCAAAATTGCTCGTAGTACATGACCAAAGAAGAATCGAAAGAGGTCTTTATTATGGGTTGTAATGTTGGCTCTTTGGTAAGGTATGGAACATTTGGATATAGTGGCTAACACACGATCAAACGTGATCAATAACACACAAAAATCCTAACTTATAAATCCCGAAGCTTATAATCGCTTCACCTTTCCAAATTCACCAATCTTTCATTCGAAACCCTTTCATTCACCCACATTCCCGACTTTTTATTTCACAACACTTAGAAGCTTCTTGAATTTGCTTCTTTTCACTAAACTTAGCCCTTTTTGAATTAGGCTTTATACTTGAACGCACGCTTTATCACTTTTCGTGATTTGTGTTGGAGTATTATTTTTTTTCTTTTTTTTTTGTATAAGTAACTCAAAACCCAAAGCCCACAATCGACTTTCCTCACATTTCTCGTCAACTAACAACACACCCTCTCACCTCACAATTTGCAAAGATAGAAGAGCTAAAATCGAGCTCGGCTAACAAGAAACGGGATAAAGGCTCAAGGGGGCTCGTTTGGGATTTTTAAGTAGCTTACATATATGAATATGGCCGGAACAAGGGTGATATATGTGCCTCGAGGTCATTTTCGAATTCAATCATGTACGAGCAAAATCAAACCTCCTCAATGCAATTTTCATAAAAAATGCAAGCAAGCCGATAAATCACACAAGGCTACTCACTAGTTTGCACCGAGTTTGGGAGCAAAATTAAAAGAACTTTTAGAGCTTTGCAATCTTTTCACGAGAAAATGTTGATTATATATATATAGGCGGTTTTTTTTGGAAGAAGCACGAAAATTCAACCCCTCACACAAGAGGCTTAAGACATGCAAAAACTCGACAAGTAAACTATTAAAACTTCAAAGTATGAGGAATTGTTCTACCATGTAATAACGACTCAAAAGACACAAAAATCGACTCAACCATATAAATGCGCAAATAGTAAGCGTCACTTCGCCAAGAATGCGTCACTTCGCCAAGGCTCGATTTAAAAACAACAAAACATGCTTGATAAAAACCGGACCCTAACCACCTACCCACCCCACACTTAAACCATGCGATACCCGCATTTTAATGAACCAAGTAAAAGGAGGGGGAATAGAAACTTCCTTAACCGAGCGAGTTAGAGTCGAGCTCGGTGGGGTCCACCTAATAATCCAAGCAATCTAAGCAAAAATCAAGCATGGCTAGTATCTCCCGACTTCATGAACGCTACTAACTTATCAAATCGCCCAATGTTGAAGTCGAAAAACCAAACCTAAAAATAAAAAAGAAAATCACACGAAATTAATACTCAACATGTACACGAATCAAAACAAAATATTTTTTTTATTTTTCAATTTTTCAAATGTTTTTGAATTTTTGAATTTTTGAATGTTTTTGGATTTTTTAATAAAAGAAAGAAAGAAATGGAAAGAACTTGGGTTGCCTCCCAAGAAGCGCTTGTTTTTCGTCACTAGCTTGACGTACTCCCTTTTTGATCAAGGTGGGAATATAATGGGAGGGTTCACCAATACAATCTCCTCCTTGTCGGGAGGATCCATTCGTTGGAACGTTCCTGGCGCATTGCATAACTCAAATAAGATCCGCCAAAAAGCAAACGTTCCAAGCGGACAATCAAAACTCATCTCGGCTCGGTCCTCGGGTGGAATGGTGGTTTTGTAGTGGCCCGATGTCTCAATTAGGAAGTGAAAAGAATAGTGGCCGGTTAGTGTTTTCATCGGGCAAATAGGAGTCGTCATGGGTCGATTCTCGGGTGGAATTATTATTTTGAAGTGACCCGAGGACTCATCCCAAAAGCAAAAAGAGTAATGGCTGGGTATATTTTCCAACACGTGGTCGAGCAATGGGGGAGGGAAACGATCGGTCTTGGTAGCCACATTTAACTTTTCAAATTCGATCAACATCCTCCATCCCATTTTATCCCTCGTGGCCATCCACTTTCCTTTCTCGTCCTTGATCCTCCTCTCGTCGTCCACAAACTCCTTGAAATTTGGAGTCAAATGCCTTTGAAATTCTTSAGGTGGTGTGGCATCATCCTCCAAAACAAGTTTATGCAAGTAAGCCCAAGGACTAGCTCCCTTTATCACTCCGGGTCTCCAACCAATATCCCCCTTAAGAATTTTAAGAACTTCAAACGACCTCCCATTTCCGGCTCTCACCATATCATCAAGAATCAAATTCGAAGGGCTAACTCTCTCAACCACTCCGGGTCTCCACTCAATGGCATCTTTAAGAATTTTAAACCCTTCAACCATCCTCTCCTCCTCTTCTTCTCGGTGCGAGTTTGCAAGGATAATAATTGACTTGCTCTCTCCATCCTCCTCAAGATAATCGTCAATTTCTTCAAGCTCATCATCAATAACCCCCACCTCCCCCTCTAAAAAGTCGTCGTTGCCCCCAATGACACATCGAGACTCATCTCCACACAAAATGGGGTCGAATAGGGGCACAACGGGCACGTCGAGAAGAACAAGGGGTTTATCCTCACAACACCCCTCTATATCGGCAACCAGGCCAACCACGTCCTCATTAATCCAATTCTCAATATAAACCCGTTCGACCTTTTCCTTGACGAATTCCATATATACCCATTCTTCACAAGACTCTTTTGAAGTAAAGGGCAAAGGATCAAGAGAGTTAAAATCATCTGAAAATGAAAACAAGTCCTCTTCCGATGGCGAGTCAACCAAATCAAGTACCCCACACTTTTTGGGGAACGTGACCGGAGGAGTAGGCGAAGGTGGACTTGAGAATTGGCTACTAATGGCCCATGGATCCGGATRGGGGMGTGGAGTAGTAGAAATCACCGGGATATTCGGATGATAAGGGCCCACATGAGGAGTAACAACCGGATAAGGAGACGGCGGTGGAGCAAAAGATGATATAGCACAATCGGGTTCCACATGAAGGCCATGATCCCCATACACGTTRTRCGAGGGATGCGTTGGCGAGGAGAGGTCCGGGCAATATTCGGGAAGATGATCACTCGTTCCACACCATCCACATCCCAAAAAAGGTCGGCTAACATCTCTCATAGTACGGATGGGGGGGCCACATGTGAAGTTGGATCCCGGACCACCAAACAACTCCCACTCTTCCTCGTATTTATCATATAGGGGTATGCTCGTCCCAAAAGTAGGAGGACCTCGACGCGGGCGGGAATTTCCAAAGTGACCATTATTCCTTTTCGGATCATGAACGGGAGTGACATTACCACCATACGGGGTGGGACTTGGATATCCACCCCCCACATTTCCACTCGGAGTCATTTTCGGCACGGGATTGTAACAGGAAACGGGAAGGGCTCCATATGGATCGTGCCTCGGGCTACGCATATTCGAAGTATATTGAGGAGCATCGTAGCCATACGGGGCGGGAGTCGGGCTTTGCACGTTCGAAGAATAGCGAGAAGCATCATAGCCATATGGGCGGGAAGTCGGGGCTTGCACGTTTGGATAGGAACTTTGAGCACCATAACCCCCCAAGGAACCATGAATGCCCGAAAAACCATCAAACCCGACATGGTTTGCACCATGCCCTCCCATGCCGGGTCTCCCATAACCGTAGCCACCGTTGGCAACGTGGTTTGCACCATACCCTCCCACGTTGCCATACCCATTATACAATGTCTCATTCCCGGCATGGTTTGCACCATGTCCTCCCATGCCGGGAATGTATCCACCATAGGTATAGGAACCTTGCATACTCAAAGAAAACGTCAAATAAAAAGGAAAGCTAAAAACACAACGAAACGGCAATTAAATCGAAAGCCTTAACCAAGCCGAGTCGCAACGGCGCCATTTTGTTAGAAGAGTTTTCGTGGTGTTGAAATGAATCAACGGGTTCATGGCTCGGTATTATCGGAATTCGATTCGATTGAAAGATTCAATGTGTTTCAAGCTTGGAGATCATAGATCGGGCCTTGATCATCTTGATTTTGAGTTTTCCATGCTTTATTTTAATTTATTTTTGTGCTTTGTTTCATGCTTAATCTTAGATCTATCTTTGTTTCTTGTTATTTTCCTTAAAGTTTTAAACTTTCTTGTTAATTTCCATTGCTTCTTTACATCCATGCTTTCAATTTTTGCTAATTTGCATTATTTAGGATTTTATGCATAGTTGTACCTTGTGCTTGCATGCTTGTACTCGGTGAAACATTGCATTTTCTTGCTTATTTTCATTATTGCTTGCATTTTCATTGAGGCATACGACGAGGCATCCTACCAACTTGCATTTCAATTTTTAGCATAGTTTAGTTAGTTTAATTTCTTTATTTTCATTTTCCTTTTATTTTCCAAA